>JAAGWP010000006.1:0-55161 GCA_013266165.1 Fusarium graminum | reverse complement strand
GAGGCAATCAGCAAGCTCTAATTTAGTATTATTAATATTATAAGATTAAACAAAACAAAAAAAAACATAGCTAGCTTGCTGTATTCATGCTTAGCTTATCTCTAGCTTGCTATTCCTCTAACTATCGAAGAATAGCAAGCTCGAAGAATATTCCTAGCTATAGAAATCAGCCTAGTGTGTTAGCACATATTAACCAAGAAAGATGGCGGTATTCTTTGAATAAGGAGCCCCTCTAAAAATAAAAAAAAAAAATGAATTATTCTCCCACTATTATTTCAATAATTGAAAATATAATATTAATGTTACCCGCTTTATTAGTGGTAGCTTATGTAACTGTAGCGGAAAGAAAAACTATGGCAAGTATGCAAAGAAGACTAGGTCCTAACGCAGTTGGATACTATGGTCTATTACAGGCATTTGCAGATGCTTTAAAATTAATCTTAAAAGAATATGTAGCTCCTACACAAGCTAATTTAATACTATTTTTCTTAGGGCCTATAGTGACATTAATATTTGCTTTATTAGGTTATGCAGTTATTCCTTACGGTCCTGGGTTATCATTAGGGGATATGGAATTAGGAATATTGTATATGTTAGCTGTTTCATCTTTAGCTACTTATGGTATTTTACTTGCGGGATGAAGTGCTAATAGTAAGTATGCTTTCTTAGGATCTTTAAGAAGTACAGCTCAATTAATAAGTTATGAATTAGTGTTAAGTTCTGTATTATTAATAATAATAATGATAACAAATAGCTTAAATTTAAATATAAATGTACAATTCCAAAAAATAGTATGATTAGCTTTACCTCTATTATGTATATTAATAATATTCTTTATAGGTTCTGTGGCAGAGACTAATAGAGCACCATTTGATTTAGCAGAGGCTGAATCTGAACTGGTAAGTGGATTTATGACAGAACACGCTGCAGTAATATTTGTCTTTTTCTTCTTAGCTGAATATGCTAGTATTGTATTAATGTGTATATTTACTAGTATTTTATTCTTAGGTGGTTATTTATTAGAATTTGACATTGTATATTGATTTGATTCATTAAATTATATATATGCTTATATTTTTGATATAAATTGAATTACATCTTTAGAATATTTTAAATTAAGAGAAATTTTAACTAGTCCTTCTGTAGATGGCTTTTTACATAGTATAACTTTAGGTATAAAAAGCTCAATAATGATATTTATATTTATCTGAGTAAGAGCCTCTTTCCCAAGAATTAGATTTGACCAATTGATGTCTTTCTGTTGAACTGTGTTATTACCTATTTTATTTGCTTTTATAATATTAATTCCTTGTTTATTATATATATTTGGAATAACTGTAGTAAATGTGAACATGTTTTAGTAACTAGGCTGCGAGCAGCAGGTGGTTCAGAATACTTCTGCTCCGTAGGGGGCACTACCCTTGCTTGCTAGCTTTATTCCTTATTCTTCGAGCTAGCGCCCCAGAGGAATAGAAATAGCTAGCTAGATAGGCAGGAAAGGGGCAGAGGACGAGCAGGAATTTCTGGCGGGCGTAGCCAGAAGTTTCTCGCACTTGCCGTGCCTTCAACACGTCCGACTTGTTAGAATCTCAAGCTGCTCCTGCAGGTGCTCCGCCTAAAAAAAATATATTTTTTTTTAGTGCAGTGTTCACCAGCTCGAGCTTGCGCCTTAATTAGGGTCTATTTATGCTTTAGCTTGTTATAAAATTAGCAAGCTAAAGGTATGAAGAGCGAAGGTATAAAAAGTAGCAAGTTAAAGCTATACAGGCTGGCTGGAGCTTCGCCTCCCTAATAAAAAAAATACCTTTTTTTTTTTAGTGCGAGCTTGCGCCAGCCAAGCCAGGGAATTAGCGTATGTGCTTCGCCTACCGGAGGGGGGGCAAGCTCCAGCCAGCTCTTCTTAAAGGCCATGAGACACATGTATATAGGCGGACATTGTAAATTTTATTAAGAATATCTCCTGTCAGGAACCACATTTAACATATGATATTATCCTCTCTAATCACAATACCAGTATTAGGAACAATACTGGTGTCTAGTATAGGATCGTACACGAAAAAATCAGAGTTATACACTAAAACCATAGCGCTAACTACTAGTATAATAAATTTAATTTTATCCTTAGTTATGTTTATTTTATTTAACAACAGTACTAATCAATTTCAGTATGTACAAGAACACTACAATGTACAACTATTCGATATTTACTTGGGTGTAGATGGTATCTCTATATATTTTATATTATTGACTACAATAATAATGCCTATAGCATTATTATCTAATTGAGACTCTATAAAAGAAAATGTAAAATCATATTTAATAATTATGTTATTATTAGAGACATTATTATTAGCAGTTTTTATGAGCTTAGATATAATGTCATTCTATATATTCTTTGAAAGTATATTACCTCCTTTATTTATATTAATAGGTCTATATGGATCAGATAATAAAGTAAGTGCGAGCTACTATTTATTTTTATATACACTGTGAGGTTCTTTGTTTTTACTGCTGTCTATTTTAAGTACATCTTCTATAATGGGTAGTACAGATTTTGATACTTTATTTAAACTAAATTTTGAATATAAAACTCAAATATTCTTATTTATAGGGATATTTATATCATTTGCTGTAAAAACTCCTACAATATTTTTAAATAATTGATTATTAAAAGCTCACGTTGAATCTCCTTTAGGTGGAAGTATTGTATTAGCCGCAATCGTATTAAAATTAAGTCTATATGGTGTATTAAGATTAATTTTACCTATATTACCTAAAGCTTCTTTAGATTATACTTTTGTTGTATTTACTATAGCGGTAATTACAATTATATATGCTAGTTTTAGTACACTAAGAACTACAGATATAAAAGAACTAATAGCATATAGTTCAGTCTGTCACGCTTCAGTTTATTTAATAGGAGTATTTAGTAATACTATGCAAGGATTAGAAGGAAGTGTTATATTAGGTTTAGCCCATGGGTTTGTGTCTAGTGGACTATTTATATGTGCAGGTGGAATATTATACGATAGAACTGGTACTAGACTTATATATTTTTATAGAGGAATTACTCAATTAATGCCTATATTTGCTATATTATTCTTTATATTAGCTTTAGGTAATTGTGGTGCTCCATTAACTTTAAATTTCGTAGGTGAATTTATGTCACTTTATAGTATAATAGAAAGATTACCAGTATTAGGTGTTTTCGCTTGTTCTTCTGTAGTATTTTCTGCAGCCTACACTATATATATGTTTAATAGAATATCATTTGGAGGTTCTTTCACTAGATTCTTAGAAGAAAGTATATACGATGTAAATAAAAGAGAATTTATTTTATTATTTATATTAGTATTATTTACAGTTATATTAGGGGTATACCCTTCTCTGATCTTAAACGTATTAGATTATTCTATGAATAGTTTAATATATAGTATATAAGTTTAGCTTTAGCGAAAGTTTGCTCCCCCTACGGGCTAATTGCCGGAGGCAATCAGCAAGCTCTAAGCTCTTATAGGTGCAGTGCGAGAACTTCGTTCCCGCCAGCCTATATTTGAGCAAGCTAAAGCTATGGCGGGCGCAAGCTCGCTATTATATACTTTTTATTTCCCTACGAGTGACGCTGAGTGCACGTATTATAATTATCATAATCAAAATAAATATGCCACAATTAGTACCTTTTTATTATATGAATGAAGTAGTATTTGCTTTTGCTATAATAGTATTTATTCTATACGTATTATCTAAATATATATTACCAAGAATAGTTCGTTTATTCTTATCACGTATGTTTATTAATAAAATATAATATATATTAAGGCTGGCGAAGCACGCAACTTTGTTCTAGCTAACGCAAACTGGCGAAGCACGTCCTTTCATCTAGGGTGGGTTATTGCCGGCGCAAGCTCGGTAATTAGCGTATAAAAAAATATAGAGCTAGTGCGAGAACTTTGTTCCCGCCAGCCTTATATTCCGTAGGAATCCGCAAGCTTTTGCTGGCGCCCTGCTTGCTAATTTTCGAGCTTACGGCCGAAAATCGAGACGAAGTCTACTGCTCTCTTTGAATTAGAAGCACGCCCGCCTTAGAGTAAAATAAATATGAGCTTCTAGCGCTATAAGCCATACTGCTAGCTATGAGTAGCTTAGTAATAAGGGTATATGGTTAGCTTACAGCTAAAGCTAAAAGCTAGCAAGCTCGAAAAAAAATGTATTTAGGCGCAAGCTATACCTATTTTACAAATATTTAGCTTTTTAAAGATTTATATATTATAGTAGTAATAATACTACTAGATGTTTTCTATAGAAAAACAAAATTTATTCTTAGCGCAAGCTAACGAAATAAGAAGTCCTTTAGATCAATTTGAAATAAGAGACATATTAAACTTAGAAGTTTTAGGTGGTAACTTACATCTATCTTTAACTAACATAGGATTATATTTAACAATAGGAGCTTTAATTATATTAGTTTTAAGCATAGTTTCAACTAACTATAATAAATTAGTTAGTAATAACTGATCAATAGCTCAAGAATCTTTATACGTAACTATACATAATATAGTTATAGGTCAAATAAACCCTAAAAATGGTCAAGTTTATTTCCCATTTATATATACTTTATTTATATTTATATTAGTAAATAATTTAATCGGAATGGTTCCTTACAGTTTTGCTTCTACAGGTCATTTTGCATTAACATTTGCTCTTAGTTTCACAATAGTATTAGGTGCAACTATATTAGGATTCCAAAAACATGGTCTAAAATTCTTTTCTTTATTAGTACCGGCTGGTTGTCCTTTAGCTCTTTTACCTTTATTAGTTACTATCGAGTTAATCTCATACCTTGCAAGAAATGTATCTTTAGGTCTTAGATTAGCCGCTAATATAACAGCAGGTCACATGTTATTAAGTATATTAAGTGGTTTTGTTTATAATATAATGAATTCTGGGTTTATATTCTTTATTTTAGGATTAATACCTTTATTATTTATTATAGCCTTTTCAGGTTTAGAATTAGCCATAGCCTTCATTCAGGCGCAAGTGTTCGTAGTGTTATCTAGTTCTTATATAAAAGACGGGTTAGATTTACATTAATAGAACTCGTGCCTAAAAGAGGCGCTATTCTTTGCATCAGGGCTTGCGGGAACGAAGTTCGTGCAGTGTTCCACCAGCCAGCACTGCTTCGCCCCCTAATAAAAAAAAAAGATATTTTTTTTTTATTAGCTAGCTCGGAGCACGAAAAAAACCAAAAAGGCTGGCGAGCGAAGCACTAAAAAAAAATATATTTTTTTTTTTATCCGCAAGCTCGCTGTAAGCTCTCATTTTTTTTTGGTGCAGTGTTCCACGAGCTTGCGCCTCCTGGAGGGAATCAGAAGCACGCCAGCTAGCTCCTCCTCGTAAATTAATTAAATGAAGGCGCATAGTGAACGAGAACGCTTTGCCTAACAAGCTAGCCTCCTCGAAGGCGAGCTTGAGCAGCCTAAAAATTAACCATTTTTAGGCGCTCGCCCTAGCTAGCTAGCCGATAAAATAATTAAGAGCTCGTTCCTGGTGGAACACTGCACTGCTTGCTGATTCCAGTGCAGTGTTCCACCAGCCAGGAATACTGCTCGTGCAGTGTTCCACCAGCCGCGAACGAAATTGCTCGTTATTAGTACTAAGTGTTACATTGGGGAAAGTTATAAAGAACAATAACAATATATCCTAAGGTGCTCGTAGAAATAGCAAGCTATAGCTTTAGCTTGCTATATATAGCAAGCTAAGGCTAAGCACTAAACTCTGCTTTGCACCCAGGAAATTAATAAAAGTTATATGCTGTATATGAAGAAAATAAAACAAAATTATTTATATAATTTATATGAAAAATAGCGAGCAAGTAGCATTTTATAGAAAAGTATCTGTTTTAGTTAAATTGACACTAAATAGCTTATATGTTTTTCCTTAGTCAAAGGATTTAGATCCATTAGTGATATATGAATAGTTCTATATCAAAAAAAAAATAAAAGTTGAGTTTGGTGATGGCTCTGATTGAATGCTGTCCAAGTGCTTGACACATGCTAATCGTACGTTTTAATTGATAAATTAAAAAGTGGTGTACAGGTGAGTATAATGATATTCTTCGCCGGCCTTAAAGTGGAGGTAAATCCTTCATAATAAATAAAGGAAACAGGATGAGGACGCCTTCGGCATAAAGCTAAAGCTTTGAGAAAGGCTGCAGCTAAAGCTTGGCTTCTTATCGTTTCTGCTTTAAGAGGATAATAAATATCTTCGAGATAGGTAGTAGTTAAGGTGATGACTTAACTAGCCTTAAACTCTCGTAGTCGAATCTGAAAGGTTGATCGACCACATTGGGTCTGAAAAAACCCCAATGCAAGTTAGTACAGCAGTGAGGAATCTTGGTCAATGGCCTAACGGCTGAACTGGCAACTTGGAGAAGTGGCAAGTCTTCCAGTATGGGGAGCAAACAGCTATGGGTCAAGCCCGACACCTTTAAGAGAAGTCTTATTGTGAGGGCGAGTTGTAAAACACCATAGGGCTGGCCGTCCCATATGAAAAGATTTTATTAGAATTGAATGAAACTTTGTTTATATATTGATAATGACAGTATATATATCGTGTCTTGACTAATTGCGTGCCAGCAGTCGCGGTAATACGTAAGAGACTAGTGTTATTCATCTTAATTAGGTTTAAAGGGTACCCAGACGGTCAATATAGCTTATAAAATGTTAGTACTTGACTAGAGTTTTATGTAAGAGGGCAGTACTTGAGGAGGAGAGATGAAATTTCGTGATACCAAAGGGACTCTGTAAAGGCGAAGGCAGCCCTCTATGTAAAAACTGACGTTGAAGGACGAAGGCACAGAGAACAAACAGGATTAGATACCCAAGTAGTCTTTGCAGTAAATGATGAATGCCATAGGTTAGATTAATAGTTAATGTATATAGGCTAGTATAATAGACTATACATTAAAAATTATTTGGTCTATAAATGAAAGTGTAAGCATTTCACCTCAAGAGTAATGTGGCAACGCAGGAACTGAAATCACTAGACCGTTTCTGACACCAGTAGTGAAGTATGTTGTTTAATTCGATGATCCACGAAAAACCTTACCACAATTTGAATAATTTTATTACAGGAGTTGCACGGCTGTTTCCAGTTAATGTTGTGAAACTGTGGTTTCCATGAAATTAACGTAATCCCTGGCTTTATTTTTTTTATTTACGATAAAGCATTCAGTCCTGGAAATTTGGAAAGATAAAGGGGACAAAGACAAGTCATCATGGCCTTGATATTGTGGGCTATAGACGTGCCACATATTCCTAAACAAAGAGATGCAAAAATGTGAATTTAAGCTAATCTCAAAAAATAGGATATAAATTTTAAGGATTGTAGTCTGAAATTCGACTATATGAATAAGTAATTACTAGTAATCGTGAATCACCATGTCACGGTGAATAGACCTTGGATTGGTACTAACCACTCGTCACATGCTGAAAGGGGCATGCGCAATAAGTTTGCTTTCTTAGTAACAAGTAAAAAAAACAAATAGGTTTTATATATTCTTTTATTGGGAATCTTCGTATGCGTGGCCCTAATTAGTGTTAAGTCGAAATACGGTTCGCGTAGTGGAAGTTGCGCGGGATTAATTAATATTAACCATAAACTTTGCTTTATATCTTAATAAATATAAAGCAAAAAGAAGCCCATCTAAGGGTTATACTGGGATTGGTCAGTATAAGCAGGTGTAATTCCTGCGGCTTCTACTATTCCCGGAAGGGGGGGGTGCTCCGCCTAAAAAAATATATTTTTTTAGGCGGAGCACCATCCTCCAGCAAGCTCGTGCTCTGCCTTGAGTAGTAGTAAATCTATTACGCCGAAGGCGTATAAAAAAAAATATATTTTTTTTTAGAGCTTGCGCAGCAAGCTCTAACTACTTCGGTTCGAACCCGAAGCAGTAAGTGCGTAAGTGCAAGCTCCCTATATAAAGGAGGGTTCCTTTATTGGTAAGAAGGGTTGAGCTGTAAACTCAATAGCTATTGCTTTTAAGAGTTCGAATCTCTTGTCTCCTAGAATTAGTAACTTAAATAGGTAAAGGACTTCCTTGTCACGGAAGTAGATGTCGGTTCGATTCTGATCTAATTCGTATAGTAGCATATATAGCATATATAGCAGCAGTGTTCCACCAGCTAGCTTTTATAGACTGCTGCAGGGGTGTGCAGTGTTCCTGAGCTTGCGCCTCCCGTAGGGAGTAGCGAAGCACGTGCAGTGTTCCACCAGCAGAGCTGGCGCCTTAAAAAAAAATATATTTTTTTTTATCTGCGTGCAGTGTTCACCAGCCAGCCAGCACGCACGAGCTTTAGCTTGTGCAGCCTGCGCGAATGAGAGCTTAGAGCGAGCTTGCGCCCGCCAGCCTTTTTTTTTTACTTCGGTGCTAATGCAGGAAAAGTTTCCATAGGTAGGGTAAGATATTTGCTAAGTATTATGTTTTATACATTTAGGTGTTCGAATCACCTCTTTTCCGTGGTCTACATGCATTCATATATGCATGCTTCAGATAACGGGGCAGGAAGGCGGAGCACCATCCTCCAGCAAGCTCGCACGTCAATTTAAGCCTCTATAGCTCAACGGTAGAGCATAATACTGTTAATATTATGATAGATGTTCGATTCATCTTAGGGGCTTTTAATTTGTGTACATAACTACAATATTTATAATATATAATATATATGACAAATTTAATAAGAAGTAATTTTCAGGATCATCCATTCCATTTAGTGTCACCATCTCCTTGACCACTGTATACAAGTATTGCTTTATTTACAGTAACAGTGAATGGAGCATTATCAATGCACTTATTTAATAATAGCTATATAGTGTTTTACTTATCATTAATTACATTAGTAGCATCTATGTCTTTCTGATTTAGAGATATAATAGCAGAGGGTAAACTTAAATTAAAAAATACATTATATTATTATTTAAATATCGCACAAAAAATTCCTTCTTCTGAAATAGGAAGAGCTTTAGAGATTTATACATACAACAATAATACTACAGTTTTTACAGATAGCAATAAATTAGGTTATTATTTAGCAGGTCTTTTAGAAGGAGACGGTTCCATCTCTCTTCCTTCTTTAGGGGTTACAAGTTTAAATAGAATATTAAATCCCAGAATAGTATTTACTTCTCATATTAATAATATAGGAATGTATGCATACATACAATCAGAATTAGGTAATATAGGACGTTTTCAAAAATCTGGTGAAAATATTCTCCGTTATATTATTGGAGATAAGGAAGGTATTATTCTTTTTATGGACTTAGTACATGGTAAACTTAGAACACCCAAAAATAAAAGATTTAATGATTTAATCCAATTTATGAATAACAAATATGACTTAAGTATATCAGAAAGTTTATTAGATAATTCTAATTTTACAGATAACAGTTGATTTACAGGTTTTACTGAGGCGGATGGACATTTTGGTATTAAACATATAGAAAGAAAAGATAAATCTGAAACTCGTAAAAGATCTGTTAGTGAAAATGTTTCTTTAAAATTTAGATTAGATCAACGTTTATATGATAAAGCTACATCATCCTCGATGGAACCTTTTATGAATAGTTTAGCTTTATTTCTTAAAGCTAATCTAAAGACATATTCTGTAAAGAATTCTGAAGTATTATCTGTTAGTGTAGAATCAATACAAAATATAAGTTTTCTTGTAGACTATTTTAATAAATATCCTTTAATAGGGGATAAACTTAATAATTTTAAAAAATGAGAAATAGTCTATAATATGATTATATCTAAAGAACATCTTACCAAAGAAGGAAGATTAAAAGTGAGAAATTTAATGAAGTGCTCCGCCTAAATCAATAATAATATAATATAAATATGTGCTCTCTTTAAATTTAACAAATTGCTGGAAAACCCTATAAGTAGGATGATCAGCAGGGAACTAGGAGACGGATAAATATCTCTTAGTGCCTTCAGAGACTAAATGTTAAAAATTAATACGTTAGACGCAAGTTCTAACCTATTAATTAAGATATAGTCCAACTAATATAGAAATATATTAATAATAATTTGACATATTTAGGAAATCATACATTAGCAGTGCAAAAAGGATTAAATCTAGGAGTAATACTATTTATAGTATCCGAAGGTTTATTTTTTGTAGCTATCTTTTGAGCATTCTTTCATAGTGCATTAACACCTACTGTAGAATTAGGGGCTCAATGACCACCTATGGGTATAGAACCTGTAAACCCTTTTGAATTACCATTACTTAACACAGTAATTTTATTATCTAGTGGAGCAACTATTACTTATGCGCACCACTCATTAATAAAAGGAGAAAGAAAAGGAGCTTTATATGGATCTATCTTTACAGTTCTATTAGCTTTAATATTCACTTTCTTCCAAGGGGTAGAATATAGCGTTTCTTCCTTTACTATTAGTGACGGTGTATTTGGAACATGTTTCTTCTTCGGAACAGGTTTCCACGGATTACACGTTATTATAGGTACAATATTCTTATCAGTGGCTTTATGAAGAATATATTCATACCATTTAACAGATCATCATCATCTTGGTTATGAAGCAGGAATATTATACTGACATTTCGTTGATGTAGTTTGACTTTTCTTATACGTATCTATGTATTATTGAGGTTCTTAATTTATTATATAGCTATGCTCTTCCAGCTAGCTAGGGGCGTGCTCCGCCTAAAAAAAATATATTTTTTTTAGGCGGAGCACCTGCAGGGCGCAAGCAAGTGCTAATAAAAAAAAAGGCTGGCGGGCGCAAGCTCGCTCTAAGCTCTCATTTTTTTTTATCAGCAAGCTCGTGCTAGTGCGAGAACTTCGTTCCCGCCAGCCTAAAAATGTATTTTAGGCTAGTGGAACACTGCACTTACGGGCTGCGCAAGCTATTCCTCGATCTTTAGCAGGTGGCGGTGTCATAACCTCCAAAAAAAAAGGTATTTTTTTTTGGAGCTAGTGCGAGAACTTCGTTCCCGCCAGCCCAAGGAATAGCGCAGCCCGGAAATTTACCACAGATAAGGTTAAGTCTTAATTAAGGCGGTAATCTATTCTATATAGAGGCGCAAGCTCATTTGATAAAATATTCTAGCACTATTTCGGCGGTGCAGTGTTCTACTAGCCAGGGGAGGCGCAAGCTCGAGCTCCGCACCATATTTTTTAGTTGCGGAGCACTGCACTCCTTGCCGGTATAGCGCAAGATATAATTTTATTGCTATCCTAAATATTAGGTTAATGTAAATATAAAAAATACAATGTATTATCAACTTCTAGCTACTCCTGAGATTTTTTCGAATGGATATTTAACTGGATCCTTAGATATAATTAATGTAACCGCTTTATTATGTGGAATTCTAATAATAATAAATAAAAACCCGATTGTTTCAGTAATATTTCTAATAGGTTTATTTGCAAATATATCAGTGTATTTAATATTAATAGGTCTTACATTTATAGGTTTATCTTATTTAATAGTTTATATCGGGGCAGTTTCAATATTATTTTTATTTATATTAATGTTAATAAATATAAGAACAAGTGAATTACAAAGTAATAATAGAAATAGTGTATCTTTAGGTTTATTTATTACAATCCTTGCAAATTTTACTATATTCCAGATACTACCATATTACATGGCGATATTAAATAATTACAGTAGTAAATTAAATACTATACTATATTATTTACCTTGAAATAAATTTAGCGATATTTTAAATTATATTAATAAAAATATAGACATTACAAATGCCAATATTATGTTTGTATCTAGTAATAGTTGAGATAATAATATGGCTGAGACAGGGCATACAGCAACTATAGGGCATATATTATATACAAGTCACAATATGTGAATATTTATGGCTAGTTTTATATTATTATTAGCTATGGTAGGTGCAATAATAATTACTATAAAAGGTAAAGATTAGAGCGAGCTTGCTTATTCCCGTACTCCACGACTGGTGAACACTGCACTAAAAAAAGGCTGGCGGGCGCAAGCTCGCTCTAAGCTCTCATTTTTAGTGCTTCGCCAGCCAGCTCGGGAATAGCGAGCAACTTCTGGCTAATTCGAAGAAGAGCTGGCTGGCTGGCGGGAACGAAGTTCTCGCCAGCCGGCCTTCAAAGAATAGCCGTACCAGATGCTCGTACTAGCAAGCTATAAGCATAAATAGATAAAGAAAAATTAGTTCAATGGTAGAGCGATTGTTTTACACACAATAAGTTGAAGGTTCAAATCCTTCATTTTTCAATATTCTGGCTCCAGCCCGCCAAGCAAGCTCGATTCCCGTGCAGTGTTTCACCAGCCAGGGAGGCGAAGCACCAAAAAAAAAATATATTTTTTTTTTATCAGCAAGCTCTAAATAGGCGCAAGCTCGTATAAGATTCCTTAACTTAAACGGTAGAGTGCATTTTTGATAAGAATGATATCAGCGTTCGATTCGCTGAGGAATTAAAGAGAATTGGCCGAGTGGTTTAAGGCGGTAAGCTTGAGTCTTATTAGGTTATATTCTAGCCACATCCGTTCAAATCGGATATTCTCTGAAGAGTGTAGTTTAATTGGCAAAATAGGAAGCTTCAACCTTCAAATTCTTGGTTCAAGTCCAAGTACTCTTGTTAGGCGTGACAGAACGGGGCAAGCAGGTCTGGCGAAGCAGTGCGAGAACTTCGTTCCCGCCAGCACCAAAAAAAAAGGTATTTTTTTTTTGGTGCTTCGCCAGCCAGCCCTAAATGTCTTACGGATTAGGGCCGGCTTGGGTAGGCACTTCGTTTGGGACGAAGACTAGTTATGTTCGAATCATAATAATCCGATGAATTTTAGAAGTATTAGAGATAAAAAGATAGAAAAATTAAGGCGTTCAGCTATGGAGCTTCTTCGTTCTAGCCAACTGGCTAGAACGAAGAAGCTCGCTATCTAAAAGTCTAAACTAAAAAAATAGGGCGCGGCGCGAACAAATTTTTCCGCTCGCTCAAGATATATAAATTATAAATGTAATTTAGGAGGCGAACAAAGTTCACTCCTAAATTATATAAGTATGGAAAGAAATTATTGTAGAATTTAAGCTATATATTAAAGAGATTTATTTATATAAATAGGCTTGCTAGCTGATTGTATATATATGCTGGCCAATGCTTCTAGTAGGCAACCAGTAATATAAGCAAGTCTTAGCCAACAAGCCTATAATTATATTAACTCTAAGAGAAATCTAATAATAAACGAAGTGAATTGAAATATCTTATTAACTTTAGGAAAAGAAATCAAAAGAGATTCTATGATTAGCGTGAGCTAAAATAGACTAGCCTAGAAAGTCAAATGGTGGATAAACTGTTTAAATTAAATGGGGAACCTTCCTCAAAGGCTAAATATAATATATAAGCGATAGTGGAGAGTACCGTGAGGGAACCAAAACAAAAACAGTAATTTTATAAGCAGTTCGGAAAAATAAAAAAGTTAGAACGTACCTTTTGCATAATGGGTCACCAAGTTAACATTAGATGCGAGATTATACGTAGTTAAACCGAGCGTTAAAATAACGGTAAGTGTCTAAAGTTAGACCCGAAGCCTGGTGATTTTACCATAATCAGGATTATAAAAGTCCGAACGGAATATTGTAGCATAAATATCCGAAGAATTATGGTAGGTGTAGTGAAAGACAATACTGACCAGGATAGCTGGTTTTCTGCGAAACCTATAACAGTAGGCAATTTAAGTATAATATCTTAGCAGGTACAGAATTTAATCTCAGACAAGACATAAGGCTTAACTTGCTAGCAAGTTAAGTACATGTTTTATTTTGTACAAATTGGGGGATCATGAAGATTTTATCAGTGAGTATGTAGACTCGGAATGGCAAAGATATATCTTAAATCATCAGACATAGAATGATAAGGTTGTATGTCAAAAGGGAAACAGCCCAGAACAAGAGTTAAGGTTCCTAAATTATTAGTTGAGTGAAATTAAGAAGGTTTTTATTAAAGTCGACAAGGAGATAGGCTTAGAAGCAGCCATAATTTTATGACCTCGTAACAGAGCGCTTGTTAAGTTTTAAAAGCATCGAAAATTTATCGGATCTAAACAATATACCGAAACCTTGTCCATATTATATTATAATGAATTATAATTAAATGGGGTAGCAGAACGTTGAGCTAAATTAAGATTTTTATTTTTTAAATGAAATTATAATAATTTAACTCAAGTGATAATGGTGACATGAGTAACTAAAAGAAAATTTTCCGCCTAAAGCTTATGGATGTAATTAAGTAACGGCCTCTAAGTTTATATTATCTAAAGATTTAAACGATGAGACAATCTTTTGTACTAAGGACGACATTTTAAGTGAAAAATGTACTGGAAAAATAGTAATAAATTTATTAAACTATGGCTAGAACTAGCTATAGCTATAAATGAAAAGTAACCGTACCTAGAATCTGAAACAAGTAAGCTAGTAGAGAATACGAAGGCGTAAATGAGCTAACAATCATAAAGGAACTCGGCAAATTGACTACCGTAACTTCGGGATAAGGAGAGCTCATTATTCTTGATTAATATCAGGTAAAGAGGAAGAAGCATGAAATAGTGTTGTACGACTGTTTAATTAAAACACAGCACTTTGCTGAAAGATTAAAAATCTAAGTATAGAGTGTGATGTCTGCCCGGTGCCGGCTGGTTAACAGATATAATTGAATATACTAATATTTGATGTAGACGGAAACCCCGGTTAAAGGCGGCCTTAACGTGAGGGTCCTAAGGTAGCGAAATGCCTTGGCCGTTAAATGCGGTCTTGCATGAATGATGTAACGATACAACAGCTGTCTCTATGATTGACTCAGTGAAATTGGAATAGCTGTGCAGATACAGTTTACCTCTAGTTAGACGAGAAGACCCTATGCAGCTTTACTGTCACTAATTATAGAGTATGATAAACAATTTTCAGATTATAAGGTAATTGACGGCTAGCTTGCTTAGCAAGCTAGCTCTATGACAATGAGAATCCTTTATTTTTTTTTCATATGAATGAATTGGTTTAGGACCACGAGTTGGTAGTAAATCAACCTAATTCAGCTTATTTTCCTTTCTGCCAAAAGCGCATAATGATAGACTAAACTTAAGTTTTGATTTATGCCCGCAGAAATAGATAAGTACCCTTGGTTAAGGAACTATCGCTAGGGGACAGTTTATGTGGGGCACAGACCCTGTAAAGAGTAAACAGGAGTGTCTAATAATTTATAATTATTTTGTTTGCGATTTAAGGTAGTAGGCTATAAAGCTCGCCTTCATGGCGAAGCTAGATACAACTATTTTTAATCATATAAAATTATTTATATGTACATTCGTTGTATATATATTTAAAAAAAGGTAGGATTTTCACTATATAGAAATTAGAGATAATAAAAATATTAAGCACGGGCTATTCTTTGAATAAGCTTGTACTAATATTTTTTAACTATTAAGACTGGCTATCTAGCTATGCTCTAATAGTTATGTTTAAATTATCTAAAAAGCTCAACGGCTAAATCTTGCCTTACTGTTTGATTATCAACAAATCTTACAGTTGCGTAAGCAGGGCATAGGATCACAAGATGCAACAAGGAAAGATCTTGGATTATTGGAAAAGCTACGCTAGGGATGTTTGTCCTTTAATATTTTATTTCACGGCATTGGTAAGTAGGGCGAGCTTGCGCCTCCCGAAGGAGGCGAAGCTTCAGCTAGCTCTCTTCGAATTAGCAAGCTCTCTTTGGGCTGGCGGGAACGAAGTTCTCGCACTAGCTCGAGAATAGCGCCCTACCTGCCTATGCTAAGAAGTAAGGATAATTAATAATATATTGGGTTAATTTCAAAAATTACTTACGCGTTGCTTTACTGGCGAAGCACGACTCCGTCTATAAAGCTCGCTATGTAAATTTGAAGCGAAATTTATCTTAGCATAATTATAAGATAAAGACGTTCAACGACTATAAGGTGAGTTATATGCACAGCTTGTGTTATTCCTAACGAATAACGCAAGCTAAACAATAATCCTTTTTTACACCCAACATTATTATTATATATATATATAAAAAAAATAAAAGAAGGCGCAAGCTCTAAATATTTAGAAAAATGAAGAAAGACGGTAACATAGTTCCCTCTAAGGGCGCAAGCTCGAAAATTTATAATAATAATTTAAAACAATCTAAAACAATACTTTTAAAGAAAAAAATAGGTGATATAGGAATAACCAAATATTTACCTTCATTTTCTAAAGAATGAAAGAATACTATATATTCTTATAATAAAAATACATTAAAGAATATACCAGTTAATGATTTAAATATAAACAAAATAATAAAAGGTTATTTTAATTTATATTTTAAAGATCGTAAATATACAGGGTCTAAATTTATATTATTAAAAAGAAGACGTAATTTATTAAGAAGAATACACGTAAGTAATGCAGAAATTAAACATACTAATAATAAAGCAATAATTACGTTATATACTCTTAATAGAGAAAAAAATGTATTAAAAAAAAAATATTTAAAAATAAATAAAAAAATAAGTAAAAAATTAATAGCCAAACGTTATTTTTTATTATATAAAGAAAATATAGAAAAAATTTATAAAATCTTAGGTGAATATAAAGATCAAGGCGCGAACGTAGTTCCCTCCATATTTATTAGTGATATAATAAGAAAAACCAAATTTATAAAATATAAACTAGAATATTTAAATAAATTTATAAAATTAAAAGATCTTTATTTAAAAAAAGTTTGAGGTGTTATTCTTAATCAATATGCTAGAAAATATCTAAAATACCTAAGAAAATATGATTTATTGTATTCTCTTAATCAATATAAATTCAACAGATTGGTGTTTTTACCTATATTAAGTAATATATTAAATAAAATAATAGGCAAAAAAATAGAATATAATATAATTAATTTAAAATCTGTCGCATATCATACAGATCTTTTTACTAATGCATTGGCATTAAAATTAAGAAAAAGAAGAATAAATTATATAAATTCTATGTTTAGTATTTTAAATAGAGCATATTTACCTAATATTAATACGATAAAAGAAAGATCTCTAATAAAAGGTGATCAAAAAATGGATCTATTTCAAGGTAAATTTAAAGATTTAAAAATAATTTCTAATATGGGCGAGCTAGCGCCCTCTTCGGCGCAAAGCTCCTCTTTATCTAAACTGTTAGATGGTGCATATCCTTCAGATATAAATAATGGAGTAATTCATAGCAAGGATGCTAATAAAGAAAATATCCATAATACCATTTATAATTCTATAGGATATAAAAATATGGCAGGTATAAGATTAGAAGTTAAAGGTAGATTAACTAAACGTTATAGAGCGGATAGATCTATCTATTCATTAAAATGAAAAGGAGGATTAAAAAATGTAGATTCTTCTTTTAGAGGTTTAAGTTCAGTTTTATTTAGAGGTAATTCTAAATCAAATGTAACTTATTCAATAGCTAAATCAAAACGTCGTATTGGAGCCTTTGCAGTAAAAGGTTGAATAGGCGGAAAATAAATAAAGGCTGGGCGCAAGCTCTAAGCTCTTTTTTATTAGGTTGCTGGCTGGCGAAGCACTAAGCTCTAACTTCTGGCTAGCGTGAGCTTGCCAGAAGCACGCCAGCCTACAAAAAATATATATATATAATAATAATGAAGACATAGTCTGAACCGTTTTGAAAAAAATGGAAATATAAGTGCTATAGCTAATTATGGCGGGGGGGCGATCCATGCTGGCGCAAGCTCTAAGCTCTAAAAAAAATATATTTTTTTTTAAGGCTGGTGAAACACAGCACGCCCCCTAGCAAGCTCTTCTTCGTATTAGTGCGAAGGGGGGCACTTTTATGATAACACATAGAACAGGCTAATTTGCGCAAGAGTGTACAAAATGAGTGCGCGGTTTGGCACCTCGATGTCGGCTTAACTTATCCTCATGGATGCAGGAACTATGTAGGGTGCGACTGTTCGTCGATTAAAAAGTTACATGAGCTGGGTTAAATACGTCGTGAGACAGTATGGTTTCTATCTTCTAGGGGGAATTAGAATATAATAAGAACTAACTTTTGTACGAAAGGAACAAGAAGAATTTAATTTGTAAAAGGGTTAAATAATAGTTACTAACCTATGGTTTACCTGTTGTCTATGTGCCCAAATATTAAAATATATATATTTATTATATATATCTGTATAGCTAAAGCTATACATAGGGATGTTTCTTTCACTAAGATAAATATATAGCATAGGCACGGCAGGAAAGCTAAGTTGGTTAAGGATAAGTGCTGAAAGCATATAGGCACGAAGCTTATCTTAAGATATTTCTTAAATATACGTAAAATATTATTACGAAGAATGTAATATAGGCTTTATCCGTACGAATCATGAGATTTTTAAGAATAAAGTACTAATTTTATAAATAACTATTTATACATATATCGCATGTACAATGCATGCCATGCAAACCATACCCGTATATGTTGGCGCAAGCAGTGTTCCACCAGCTAATTCCCGGAGGGAATCAGAAGCGGTGCAGTGTTCACCAGCCAGCCAGCATATATTTTGGGCGCAAGCTCTGCTTGCTGATTGCCGGCGCGAACGAAGTCGCTCGGCAATTAGTGGTTTGCTTTTTAAAGTTTAGCAAATTGTAGCTAGAGCCTGATTAGCATAAAAGTAATGCAATTGTTTTGTAATCAATAGAAGTAAGTGCGATACTTGCATTGGGCTGATAAATAGCTTGCTAGAGCTTGCGCGATTTACTCCAAGAGGAGGCGCAAGCAAGCTCGGATTAGTAGTCAAGTGGTAAGACATAGCTCTTTCAATGCTACCATCGTAGGTTCGAATCCTATCTAGTCTAAAGCGGATTGGTGTAATAGAAACACATTTGGCTCATGTCCAGAAGTTAGAGGTGCAAGTCCTTTGTCCGCGTAGGGCTATAACTTAATAGGTAAAGTGTACTGCTCATAACAGTAATTATAAGTGTTCAAGTCACTTTAGCCCTAAAAAGCGGCCATGGGTTAATGGTAAACTGGTCGATTTCCACTCGATTTATGTCAGTTCAAGTCTGACTGGCCGTATAAGGCGCAAACTCGAGCTCCGCTCTTAAAAAACGAATTAGATCAGATAGTGATATAGTGTCACAATTTTAGTTGAATAAAATCCAAGTGGTGGAATCGGTAGACACGACAAACTTAAGCTTTGTTGCTTTAGGGCATGAAGGTTCAAATCCTTCCTCGGATATTGGGGCGGGCGCTATTTTCTCTTAATAGCTAGCGCCCGCAAACACCCCCGAGCTTGTTGACGAGCTCGGGGGTAAGTTTGAGTAGGGCGACTCAAGCCTGCGGATTCCGTAGGAATATAAGGGGCAAGCTCTGCTTAGTTTACAGCGTGAGTGCTACAAAGCGGAACTTGCGCCTAAAAAAAGCAGAGCTTGCCCGCCCCAACTATTGCTGACTAGGCAATAAAAGGCTTACTATTACTTATTTTTAGGCTGGCCGGCTGGCTGGTGAACACTGCACCAAAAAAGGCTGGCGGGCGCAAGCTCGCTCTAAGCTCTCATTTTTTTTAGTGTTTCACCAGCAGTGCGTGCTCGCGGGTGGAACACTGCACGAACTTCGTTCACGCCAACCAGCACTGCTTCTGATTCCCGGAGGGAATTAGCGAAGCACCAAAGTTTCTGGGCGCGAAATAACTTGCGGATTCCGTAAGCTCCCTCGTGAAGAATAATAGACCAGTATTAGTAAGCCTGATTTCATGAAGATAAGGTTAAGTCTTAATTAAGGCGGTAATCTATTTTATATAGAGGCGCAAGCTCATTTGATAAAATATTCTAGCGTTATTTCGGCGGTGCAGCGCGAGAACTTCATACCCGTCAGCACTGCACTCCTTGCCGGTATAGCGCAAGATATAATTTTATTGCTATCCTAAATATTAGGTTAATATAAATATAAAAAAAACAATGTATTACAATTTTATACCCCCATTCCTACGTATTATTCTAATTAGCCAGCTACAAAAATATAGACTTTGTATAGCAAGCTTATGGAGGCGTAGGGTCTGTTATATGGAGGAAACTTCGTCCGGCACAAGCTATTCGTTCGCGACGTGATCAATCTTTAATATGGTGCGGAGTTCGAGCTTGCGGATACCAGTGCTTCGCGGCTGGTGGAACACTGCACTGGAATATAAAAAAATAGATTTTGGAGTTGCTGGTGGAACACTGCACTGCTTGCGCCTATATCAAATTTTAAGTATAGTATTTATTTATGTGTGAGTTACACCTATCCTAATAGATTGGGATTTATATGTAGAGGTGTTAAAAAATCTTCTATTAAATTTGGGATTATTGGAGGCTAAATTAATTAAGTGAGATAGTAATATATATATATTATTAGGTTATAGTCATAACTCTGTATATGGATTTAGGACTTGTATAATTATAGTTTTAATACTATTTATAACCTTTCCCTTACTTTTTATAATACAAAATTATATTTTTATAATTCTAAGTTTATTAAGTGCAATATTAGTTAAAGCTTTAGCTCTAAATTTTTATAAAAAACATTTTAAGTTCTTTTATGGCGGCTACGCCGGCCATACAAAGGGGAGTAAATGAGCGAAATTAGTAGGCTTGGTTAGACAGATAATTAATAATATAGATAAAATTATAAAACATTTATTTAAAATATGAATAATTTCTGTGACTATAGTTTTTATTTTTAGATCTTTGATAGCTACTATGTTATTAGATTTAGATAATAATAGTTTTATATCCACAATATTAATACTTACTCTTCCTTTACCTATATTTTTATATTTGCTAAATTTTATTGTTAAATATCTAAAGAAACAATCTATAGAAGATGAAGATTATTATTTGTATAATAATTATGTAGTTGATAGAGTAAATCTATATAGAATAAGCTATATTATACTTATAAATTATTTAATTAGGGCGCAAGCTCTCTATTGTTATTCTATAAGTATATGAATAATAACAATGGGGATTATTGTTATATTTATAACATTATTTATAATTTATATATCATATGGTTTTTTTTTATCGCGAACGAAGTCGCTCGGCACAGTAATAAATAAGCATGAGCCTTTAGCACTTAAAGCCGCCGTATTTCAACCAACGGCAGCCTATATAAGCGCATTTATAGCCCTAACTCCTTTTTTTCAGGAAGGATGTAATAAAGGGTTTATGGAGTATTATTTAAATACAGGTAATGCTAAATATTGCGGGGACTGGAGACGTGTAATTTTCAAAACTCCAGGTCTAATAAAAATAGGGTCAACTGTAAATATCATGGAGAATGCAAAAGCCGAGAAAAAAGTATTTACTATAGAAGAATCTCAAAAAAAGGATCTACTAAAAAATTCTAGACCTCAATTAGATAAATCTCCTATTATTAATATGACTTGAAGACTTAGATATAATGAAGGTGTCCAAAGATCGCGAGATAAATTCACAGTAAAACCAATAAGTTATTTTACTAATTCTGAATTTTATGGAGCGGTTTCTCTTGTTTTAAAAGGGAGATTTTTAATTGTTAATATAATTAGACGTGACTCGCCAGGTTGTGTCTTTATGCCTACTTATTATTTACCAGATAAAAATGATCCTAATAGTATGACTAAAATCCTTGAAACTATTAAAATATTAGAGGATAAATATGGTATAGCTCTGCCCTGAGAAGGGGTGGAGAGGCAAAACAATAGAACTAATGGTTTAGTAATTTATACTCAAGCCGAATCTATTGACAGTAAAAGTTTATTTAGAGTATGAAGGCCTTCAATTCATTATACTGAGCCGGAATTCAAAACTGTTAATAATTATTATAAAGAAAAAAGTAAAGATGTGCTTAGACTTAGAGATTTTGAGACTGATAACTCAGTTATGCTTGCAAAAAGTATCGGTGAAATGGTAAAAGTTCATAACAATCATCTTAATAATTTTAAACCTGGTGAAAAAGGAGTTGTTAAGAGCAAGACTCTTTCTCACGCGGTCTCTAGGTTAGAATATGAGGTTGACAAAAATTATACAAAATTAGTGGAATTTTACATAAATAAAGGTCAAGAAGCTAATCCTAATAATTTCAAGGTGTTGAAGCAGGATCGTACAGATAAACACACACTTAATTATAAGGATTTATTGCAAAGAGCCTTGTTTAAAACAAGATCTACTATTGCTAGAGAGGAATTTCTAGGTACCTGAGGCGAGGATAAAGATTTACTAAAAGTGGCGAAAGCCCAGGTAGAAAGACATTTTAGTAACAATATAGGGCTTAATGATCGTAGACATTTTTTTGAAACTCGTCGTGATTATCCTATAAATAGTTTATTATTAACGGCAAATAATAGTCATATGACTCAATTTAGTATATATAAAAATGGAGTCGTTGAAGGTTACACAGAAAGACAACAACTGCTAGGTAAATTAGATTCTAGCATAATATTGCCATTAGTTGATTCTAGAATCGAGTTAATCAAAAAAATAGCAAGTAATTTAACTGAAAGTGAATATAAAAATTTAAATTTAGGCGCAAACTCGAATATTTATGGTGTTTCTATTAATAGACTTACATATGAATTTTTTGAACTTAAACCCACTAAGAATATATATTTTGGAATATCCGAGAGAGATGGAAGTTATCGGGAATTGCTAGACGAAAATAGTGATTGCGAAGTTTATAGCATTATAGACATTAAAAATGATAGTCTAAAATTACGTTCTTTTTTTAATGAATGAGAGTACTATGATCTTGCTATCCCTAAACATGATTATAATTTGTTACACAATAAAGATGAGCTATCTATTCGTAGATTTATGGATTTTATCTATCCAAATTCAGATGGATATTTAACTTATCAATCACATAAGGATAATTTTAGTGTTCTTACACAAAAAAGTGTAGGTTTTTCTAAAAAAGCTATAGATTATAAAGGTAAACAGCCTAAGGGAGTTAATTATACCAAAGATGGGGTAGTAAATAGAATAAGGACGGGAAAAAAATTACGTGTGGTGTTGCCTTTTGATACTGATAAACTCTTGAATAATTCACCAAATAAATATCACAAAATATCTTTGGCTGGGAAAAGAGTTAGGTTTAATTATGAACCTAAACGAATATTTATAGAGAAGGGTCGTACTGCAATATTTGAAGATCAGAATATTAATAATATTTTTATTTATGAACCTGATGCTAGGGTTAAATCTAAAGGTAATACTTCAGGTAAATTTAAAAGTACTCCATTTTTATCTTGATCTCATGAAGTTGACTCTGTATCACTATATAAGCCTAGACCTAGAGGAACTATAGGGCCTAGTGGAACTATAGTAGAGATTGTTCCAACTTACCCGGATGGGTATACTTTGCCTGTTTTTAGATTGTTAGGTTATGATAATAAATCCACCGTCAGTGAACCTATAACGGGTCATAGAGAAGATTCATCTCGAAAGAAATATAACCTTAGCTCGAAACATTATCATGAAGGTATGACGGCCCCCGAAGAGTCAATTGATAGTACTGTCCTACCTATAGAATCATCACCTTTTGAGCCTTCAGAGCCAATGGATACTACAGTCATAGAAATAGAATCATCACCTGAGTCTTTAGATTCAATGGATGAGGATGAAGATATCTATGGTTATAGTGGAGATGAGGATAATAATAGTGCAGTAGCTGGGGCTTCTGCAGTGCAAGCGGGTGAGCAAGCGCAGGCTATTATACCTTCAAGGCCAGCGGATGAGGATGAAGATATCTATGGTTATAGTGGAGATGAGGATAATAATAGTGCAGAAGCTGGGGCTTCTGCAGTGCAAGCGGGTGAGCAAGCGCAGGCTATTGTGCCTACAGAAGAATCCCCTAGGGAGCTATCTTTAGAAGATAGCCCTGGTTATATCCCTTATTCTGAGGAGGCTGAAAGTCCTAATGATAACGACAGCAATAGTTCGCATAGTACAGTAGTGCCTAGAACTGGCCAAGTGGATGAGTCAGAGGAGGTTACTCTAATATCTGCAGATGATATTTGTGAAGAAGGGGCTCCTACACCAGATTTTTTTATACCAGAGCCGACTCCAGAGTATATCTCTAGCTACAGCTATAATCCTATGGATACGCCAGAACCAAATGTTCTTAACCGAGAGCCTATGGTGATAGATGCAGATTTGGTTAATGAAGTTATGATGAATGCTAGTGGTCAAGCAGTAATAGAAACTCTAGATCCCATCCTACTTCTTCCTAGCCTACCTAGTAATCCGGAGCCGGTGGAGGCTGAAGATAGTCCACTATCCAGTATAGGAGACAGTGAACTGGACGAACTAGAGCAAATATTTAATGGAGGCGCAAGCTCTGCTTTTAGGGAGGTAGACACTTCTGAGGAGCAAGACGCCCCGGTGGAAGCTGAAGATAGTCCACTATCCGCTATAGGAGACAGTGAACTGGACGAACTAGAGCAAATATTTAATGGAGGCGCAAGCTCTGCTTTTAGGGAGGTAGACACTTCTGAGGAGCAAGACGCTCAGGTGGAAGCAAGGATATTACAAGATAATCCTATGTCGAATGATATAGAACCGAGATATTTATCCTCAGAACCACTAGTGGATAAAGACCTGATGAATAGCTCGAATTTTTCTTCCAGGCGAAGCACTAGTTATATTAATGAGGGGGGTGCTTCTAACTCCGGTGTAGCCGGAATACACGGAGCAAGCCAGATCTCTTATTCAGACTTCCAAGATAGAGAAGTTAATATGACGGATGCTTCAGATAGCGAAGGGGACTCTTCGGATAAAAGTAGTTCACGTAATTCAGTAGTTACAGTAGTGCCTTGAACTGGCCAAGTGGATGAGTCAGAGGAGGTTACTCTAGTATCTGCAGATGATATTTGTGAAGAAGGGGCTCCTACACCAGATTTTTTTATACCAGAGCCGACTCCAGAGTATATCTCTAGCTACAGCTATAACCCTATGGATATCTTAGAACCAAATGTTCTTAACCGAGAGCCTATGGTGATAGATGCAGATTTGGTCAACGAAGTTATGATGAATGCTAGTGGTCAAGCAGTAATAGAAACTCTAGATCCTATCCTTCTTTTTCCTAGCCAACCTAGTAATCTGGAACCTCCAATAGAGACTATAGATCCACTTACCTCTGGGCAAGCGGGTGAGACAGAGGAGGCTACTATAATATCTTCAGGTGAGGATAGTTCTAGTGGGGGGGTTCCTTCGCCGCATGGTAAGGTGATAGATAGAGATAATGCTGGTATTCCTTCTCCTGATATACAGCCAGGACAAGATAACACAAGTATGGATATAGACGAAGATAGTTTGCATGCTGGTAACTCAGAGGGTAATGTGTCATATGATACTTGTATGGATATAGACGAAGATAGTTCACGAGCTTACGCCGAAGAAGGACTGGTAGGTCACGATTCATTTTTAGATTTTGATCCTTGTGGTGCTGGTACTGATTTTTTTGGTTATAATTATCATCAAGAGGAGGTAAGACGTTGTGAAGAGGAAACTTTAAACATACAGGCTAGATATGAAGACCTATTTGGTAATAGTCAGGTTCCTTCGTCACTTAATGTGGATACTGAGGCGCAAGCTCGAGCTCAGCACCCTATTATTAATACTTCTTATCTGAGTGGAGAGGGTTCAGATGATCGTAACAGAGCAGAGGTTGCTACGACTGCACCCTCAGATACGCAAGCTAGCCAGGAGGAGGTGGCTGATGATATCTTAGAACCAAATGTTCTTAACCGAGAGCCTATGGTGATAGATGCAGATTTGGTCAACGAAGTTATGATGAATGCTAGTGGGCAAGCATCAATAGGAACTATAGACCCTATCCTACTTTTTCCTAGCCAACCTAGAACGAAGTAGCTCGCTATAAATAAGGCGCAGTAGACTTCGTCTCTATTTTCGAGCTTGCTGTAGACGAAGTCTCTCCCTTCGGGAATTAGCGCAAGCTCGAAAATAAGCAAGCAGGGCGCCAGCAAGAGCTAGCTGGCTGGCTGGCGCAGCACGGTACTTCGTAGCGTGCTACGCCAGCACGCTCTTACTGTTAGATAGCCATAGGAATATATAAGCTAGGCAGGCGAAGCACCAAAAAAAAAGATATTTTTTTTTATCAGCAAGCTCTAAGCTCGAATATATAAACTATCTAGCAGTAAAGGGGACATAATTTATTTGGTAGAATGCTGACCTTGCATGTTAGAAGGCTCGGTTCGAATCCGAGTGTCTCCATATAAGCACATGTAACTCAATCGGTAGAGTGAAATATTGAAGCTATTTTTGTTGTAAGTTCAAGTCTTACCGTGTGCATATAAAAATGTAGCTTTAGCCTGCTAATTCTTAGAAGTGGAGGAGGGCGCGAGGTGCTGGCTGGCGTGAACGAAGTTCGTGTTAGTCAGCCTAAAAAAATAGGAGGTTAGAGCTTGCTGATAAAAAAAAAATATATTTTTTTTTATATGCCTTAGTTGCGTGCTGGCGTAACACGGTACGAAGTACCGTGCTACGCTAGCCAGCCAAGCAAGCTCTCTTTGGTGCGAAACGAAGTACCTACAGCAAGCTCTTCTTATTTTTAGACTAGTTATGAGTGCTTCAGCAGTAGTTTGCAGTACAACGTACCCAGTAGGGAGGCTGGCGCAAGCTCTAATCTCGTATGTTGTGCTATAAGGGACTTTAGTATAATGGTGAATGCATATGACTTTTAATCATTAAAATGTAGGTTCGAATCCTGCAAGTCCTATATTTCTGTGTAGCATATATAGCTTGCGTTATTCTTCTAGCTAGCTAAAGCCAGCTAAAATTAGTGCATATTCAGCTACTAATAGGAGGGCGTGCTAGCTTGCTAGGCGCTTCAGTAGCATGAAAATAGCCGTCAGCTAAAGCTATAGCAAGCTATAATAATATAGCTATACACAGCAAGCTATGTCTATGAAGAGAACAGCGATGCATCTAGTTAAAACTAGCACTATTATAAGCAGGCATGTCGGAATGGAAGACGAAGTCGTTTTAGGTGCGACGGGTATTATTACCATAGAGGTTCAAGTCCTCTTGCCTGTACACTAGTAATTCTTTAGTTTACGGAGTGATTAGTGGTCCAAGTCATCTTGCTAGGGTCGAGCTTGCTTGGCTGGCGCAAGCTCGCACTAAAAAAAAATATCTTTTTTTTTTAGTGCTTCGCCTTCTGCAGGGAGAGCTTCGCCCCCTACAGAGCAGAAATATACAGAAGCTCACACCCGTTTTGTTCAGTGCTCCGCCAGAATTAGTGGGCGGCTAAATTCCGCCCGCAATATCCTGTCGATTAATGGGTAGATCATAAATTTTTGGTATTTACAGTCGGTGTTCGAATCACCGCAGGATAATTCTATTTTAATACTAGCTGGCTTTAGCTTGCTAGCTAGTGATAGACTCCTAGCTTGCTAGCTTTTAGCTTTTAGCGTGCTTTTAGGCTAACTTTATACGCAGTGCGAGCAGTGTTCCACGAGCTTGCGCCTCCCGGAGGGAATCAGAAGCGGTGCAGTGTTCACCAGCCAGCCAGCGTATGGTGCTCCGCCTAAAAAAATATATTTTTTTTTTAGTGCAGTGTTCACCAGCTCGAGCTTGCGCCATGCTGTGCTTTGCTACGTGTAGTGAATATGCACGAATTGAATTAGCAAGCTAAAGCACTAATTTCTAGCTTTATAATTCTTCTAGATAGAGCTTCGCCTTTCTGCTGGTGGAACACTGCATTGCTTGTCTGCATATTCGCGAAGCGTATATACAGAAATAAAGCACGGCGAAGTTGCTCGTAGTATTTCAGCTATGCAGGAAGTGCTGGCTGGTGGAACACTGCACGAACTTCGTTCCCTGGCTGGCGTGAACGAAGTTTTCGCACGCACTGCCAGCACCCCCACTACGTTTAGCAAGCTAGAATTAGGGCAAAACAATTAGCAAGTTTAGGAATATATAAAGCAAGCTCAGCAGCTTCTATTAAAGTAGCCTAATCATAGCCAATTTGCTGACTCCTGCGCAAGAGTAGCACACTTATTTAGCTATAACTACAAGCTAAAACTAAAGCAGCTAAAGCTAGATTTATTAAGGTAGACATAACTCAATAGGTAGAGTGGTTATTTGTGGTGTAACTTGTTCTCGGTTCGATCCCGAGTGTTTACCCTTATAAGATAAACATAGTTTTTACGGCGTATCGTGCTCCGCGGCTGGTGGAACACTGCACGTGTTAGTGCGAGAACTTCGTTCCCGCCAGCCTAAAAATATATTTTTTAGTGTGAGCTTGCGCCCACCTATAAGAGGGAACTACGTCCGCGCCAGCCTCAGTAGTTTAAATGGTTAAAACTCTAATTTCATACATTAGTAATGAGAATTCGATTTTCTCCTAAGGCTCGCCTCCATATATTGGTTGGCTATTATATAATAGTCTAGCGGACTACCAAAGCGCACTAAAAAAAAAAAAAAAAATGATCATATTATCAATAGTACTAGTTTTACTTTCAAACGCCGTCAATATAAGACGAGATTTATCGATACTATTTAATAGAATATCGATATTAATATTAATTTATTGTATTTTACATGATATGTCTTCTTTAGCTGTTATAACTAAAGGAGTAGGTTTACATGGTGGTTTATTACTTATGACAAATATCACACAAATATTCCATATTTTTATCTTTTTAGTTAGTATATTAATATTACAATTAACTAGTTTTTATCCTAGAAAAGTATGAGTATCAGAATATTCTTCTTTAAAAGATTTATTGTTATATAAATTTATTTATTATAACACGAAAATAATAAATAAAATGGGAGAACATTTTAAAATTATTGAATATCCTTTAATTATACTATTTGTAATTACAGGAGCAGTATTATTAATGTCAACTAATGATTTAGTATCTATTTTCCTGGCTATAGAATTACAAAGTTATGGTCTTTATATATTAAGTACTATATATAGAAATTCAGAACTATCTACTACAGGGGGTTTAATATACTTTTTATTAGGAGGATTAAGCTCATGTTTTATCTTATTAGGAACTAGTTTATTATATGCTAATTCAGGTACTACTAACTTAGATGGTTTATATATCATTACTAGTATAAGTGATCTTTCTACAAATTTATGATATACACCTTATTATATTAATCTTTCTTTAGTAATTTTTACAATAGGATTCTTATTTAAAGTAAGTGCAGCACCATTTCATTTTTGATCACCTAAAAAAGGACTTAGGAAATCCTTATCAACATACGTTGGGTGTAAACTATCAAATTCCGGGGAACCCCTAAAGCTTCTGGTACTAAGCCATATATGAAAATATATGAGTGGCTGAATTAATTACTCAGGTATAGTAACAAGCCAGAAGATGAGTGAAAACAAAATGGGCAATCGCGGATCTAAATCAGTAATACATGCGACCAAACAGTCATGTATTATTGTAAAAGAGCAACGAGTAAATGGTAGTTGATGCGGTATTAATTTACCGCATTTAAGATGTACTCTACTGGGCTTCGAAAGAAGTTATCAAGTTAAAATCCTTTCTAACCAAATTATTCAAAGACAATTTTATTCTTCCGAATCTAACCTAGATAATAGCCAACTGCCTCTAGATCCTTGATTTATATCGGGGTTCTCTGACGCAGAAGGATGCTTTATGGTTCTAGTACGTAAATCGCCAAAAAGCAAACTAGGATGACAAATAGAGGCTAATTTCACAATTAATCTTCATGTAAGAGACTTAGATCTTTTAAAACTTATTCAAACCTACTTTGGAGTGGGAAGAATAGGTAAAGAAAGAAACGGTTGTCGTGATTTTACAATAGGTTCTTTAGATCAAATAATAACAAAAGTAATACCTCATTTTGATAAATATCCTTTAAAAACTAATAAATATTCTGATTATTTATTATTTAAACAAGTTGTTATGATGATGCAACGCGGGGAACATTTAACAACTGAAGGTTTACAAAAAGTAATAAGTATTAGAGCTTCTTTAAATAAAGGATTAACTCCTTCACTATTAGAAGTCTTCCCTAATACTGTTGCTTTAGTAAGACCATTATTACCACCACTTAATAGTGTCAAATTAGATCCTCAATGAGTAGCTGGTTTTACAAGTGGTGATGGTTGCTTTAAAGTTAGTATTAGAGAATCTAAATTACATAAAACAGGAAGTCGTGTAGCATTACTTTTTGTAGTAACTCAACACATTAGAGATGAGTTATTATTGAAAAGTTTAGTAGATTTCTTTGGGTGTGGTCAAACTTATTCTTATAAAGATTATATTGAGTTCAGATGTCAATCATTCAAAGATAATTATGAAAAGATTTTACCTTTTTTCGATAAATACCCTATTATTGGTGTTAAATCTAAGGATTTCGAAGATTGAGCTAAAGTAGCTAAAATGATACAAACAAAAGTTCATTTAACTAACGAAGGTTTCGATCAGATTCGCCAAATAAGAATAGGGATGAATAAAGGTAGATATCTAAAATAAACTACTCTGGTTCATGCAGAGCTACACGATTATATAAAATTGTACTTTTCTTTAATTTGGACGATAAATTTAACAATCGTCATGTGGACGTATATGACGCTATACCTACGATAGTAACAACATTCGTGGCTATAATAGCTAAAATTTCTATATTTATATTATTATTACAATTAGTGTATTATACTAACAGTAGTTTTTCAGAAATGAGTTGAACATTTATTTTACTAATAAGTTCACTATTCTCATTAATAATAGGAACTGTGGTAGGTTTAACTCAATTTAGAATTAAAAGATTATTTGCCTATAGTACTATATCTCACGTAGGGTTTATACTTTTAGCATTAGGTATATCTAGTGTTGAATCTACTCAAGCATTTATATTCTATTTAACACAATATTCTATAAGTAATCTAAATGCATTTGTGATATTAATAGCTATAGGGTTCTCTTTATATTGTTATATAAGTGAAAACAAAGAACATGAAGAATTAATGGACAAAAATAATTCACCTATTCAATTAGTAACTCAATTGAAAGGTTATTTTTATATAAATCCTTTCTTAGCTATAAGTTTAGCTATTACTATCTTTTCATTTGTAGGTGTTCCTCCTTTAATCGGATTCTTTGGAAAACAAATGGTGTTAAGTGCAGCCTTAGATAAAGGTCTTGTCTTCTTATCTTTAATCGCAATATTAACTAGTGTTATAGGAGGAGTTTATTATTTAGGTATAATAAAAGAAATGTTCTTTAGTTTACCCGAATATAAAATAAATCCATTATTAGAAAATCTAGAATTAAAAGGTAATGTTTTAGATAATAATCAAAAAATAATTAATAAATTAAACTTTAATTATAAAAATATAGCTATATCAAGTCCTATTTCTTTTGTAATTTCTATAATTACACTTGTTATTCTATTATTTTTATTTATGAACAAAGAATGGCTAAGCATGGGTACCATATTGGTACAAATTTTATTTAACAATTAAATGAGTAGTGTAACTTTTCTTTTTGTTTTTGTTACTATTTTAACAATAGTTTTTTTACTTCTTAATTTCATACTTGCTCCTCATAACCCATACCAAGAAAAATATAGTATTTTTGAATGTGGTTTTCATAGTTTCCTTGGTCAAAATAGAACTCAATTCGGTGTAAAATTCTTCATATTTGCATTAGTTTATCTTTTATTAGATCTAGAAATATTAGTAATATATCCATATGGTATAAGCGTTTATGAAAATGGTATTTATGGATTAATAGTGGTGCTAATTTTCATAGGTATAATTACAGCAGGATTTGTATTTGAATTAGGAAAAAATGCATTGAAAATAGATAGTAGACAATCCAATAATTATTTTTATAAATCCAAAAAATTTATTAATATGTTTACTGAACATAAGTAGTAGCTCCGCTCGTAAATAGAGCTAGCGCCTTATTTTAAGGCGCTAGAAGGAAGGCGTAAGCTCGTCCGTGCCTAAACCATTACATACCCTAGCCTTCACCCCTTATAGCCTTAGTGAATTAATTTGTGAAATTAGTAGCTGTGCTACAAATAATTTCTAACTATGCATACCCTAACTAGGCTAGATTCTAGTAGCCTGGCCTATTAGGGCGTTAGTTTATTTAAAAGTAAACTAAGTACAATATACTATTTATATCAATACATCCTAATGTAATTATAGAGATAAATATTAAAATGTTAGAATCATCAAAACTTATTGGAGCAGGATTGGCAACTATTGGTCTAGCGGGAGCTGGAGTAGGTATAGGTGTAGTGTTTGGATGTTTAATCCTAGGTGTGGCTAGAAACCCTTCTCTTAAAAATCAATTATTTTCATACTCTATTTTAGGGTTTGCTTTCTCAGAAGCTACAGCCTTATTTGCTTTAATGATGGCTTTATTATTATTATATGTTGTATAATAATCTTTTTATTATGGGCTATTGCTTAGCTTGCTAATTACTACAAATGCTTTAGCTTGCTTTAGCTTGCTATAGCAAGCTAAAGCATGGTATATAAAGCTAAAAGCCAAAGCTAGCTTTACAACGGGCGGCAATTCTATTATATTTATACTACAGCTACTACCGGTAGGTTGGCGTGAGCTTACGAATTCCTACGAAAGTGCTGGCGAAGCTCGTATTTTTTTTACGCCGGGCGGCCGGTCAACAAAGTGCTGTATATATACACGTATAATTAGAAATTATATATTAAAAATTTATATATGAAACACTTATTTAATACATTTATTAATTTTGATGCACCTATGCCTTGAGGTATATATTTCCAAGACAGTGCTACTCCACAAATGGAAGGATTAGTGGAACTTCACGATAATATTATGTACTATTTAGTTTTAATTTTATTTGCTGTAGGATGAGTATTATTTTCTATAGTAAAAAATTTTGCAGCAAGTAGAACAGAAATATCACATAAATACTTAAACCACGGTACATTAATCGAATTAATATGAACTATAACTCCTGCAGTTATATTAATATTAATAGCTTTCCCTTCTTTCAAATTATTATATTTAATGGATGAAGTTAATGACCCTTCTATGACTATTTTAGCTGAAGGTCATCAATGATATTGAAGTTACCAATATCCAGATTTCATAGATTCAAATGAAGAATTTATAGAATTTGATTCTTATATAGTACCAGATTCTGATTTAGAAGATGGAGGATTAAGAATGTTAGAAGTTGATAACAGAGTAATAGTTCCTGAATTAACACATATTAGATTTGTAATAACATCTGGTGATGTTATTCATTCTTTTGCTTGTCCATCTTTAGGTATAAAATGTGATGCTTACCCAGGTAGATTAAACCAAGTATCCGTTTTCATAAATAGAGAAGGAGTATTCTATGGACAATGTTCAGAAATATGTGGAATTCTTCACAGTTCAATGCCTATAGTTATAGAATCTGTAAATATAGATAAATTTGTGCATTGACTATATTCAGTTTAATAGTACGAGAAAGGCGAGGCTAATTCGAGAGCTTGCTGTAGGCACATCGTTCCGCATCGAAAGATACAGCTCGCTCGAGATACGAGCTTTAGTAGGCGCGGGTGTACCCGCCCTAATTACGACGGGCGCGGCGCAGGGCGCCTGCATAAAGTTAAATTATTAAATTAGGTATTAGTGCCCTCATTCTGAGGAGCTTACTATATCCTACGACGGTGCAAGCTAAAGATACTTATTTTTAGGCTGGCTGGCTGGTGAACACTGCACCAAAAAAAAAAAAGGCTGGCGGGCGCAAGCTCGCTCTAAGCTCTCATTTTTTGGTGCTTCACTAGCACTAAAAGGGATATTAGTTTAATGGTAGAACAAGATGGTACGGTCATCTTGATTGTAGTTCAAGTCTACAATATCCTTAGTATAGTTATTGGCGAGCAGTGCTGGTGAAACACTAAAAAATATATTTTTTTTATGCTAGCCTTGTTTATCGATAGTTATACTTATAATTATGGGTTTGCTTATGCATAGCTTGCGTATAGTTACCGATCTTACTATAGCGAGAAGGAGTATAGTGCAGTGCGAGCAACTTCGTACTCGCACGCAGACTAGCTAAAGCTCATAATTACAGGTGGGCTGGCTGCTTCATAGTAAGCTTGCCCACCACCGAACAATTAGTAGTTTTAGATCAAATATGAATTTAACTTTAGTACTTTTTTTAATAGGAATCTTAGGATTTGTATTTAATAGAAAAAATATAATATTAATGCTTATTTCTATAGAAATAATGCTATTATCTATAACATTCTTAATATTGGTAAGTTCTGTTAATATCGATGATATAATAGGACAAACATACGCTATATACATTATAGTAGTTGCTGGTGCAGAATCTGCAATCGGTTTAGCTATTTTAGTAGCTTTTTATAGACTTGCTCCTCTTAAATTAGTCCATCTATCCTTTAGCTGTAATAAGTTATTAATAAACCACATAAATAGAATACCTATGCTAGGTTGCTCTACAGTCAGAAACAATACTTCTATTAATATAGGAGGAACTTCGTTCGCGCAAGCTCGAAAATATTCTACTGTATCTGCACCTACGACAACTAAAAAGATCGATCCGTGATTTATTACTGGACTTTTTGATGCTGAGAGTTCTTTTGTTGTTACTATATTAAAAAACCCTAGATACAAAACGGGGTGAAATGTTCAAGCTAGAACTCAAATAAAGATGCATGAAAAAGATAGATATTTAATGCTTCAAATCCAGGAATATTTCGGAGGCATAGGATACATATCAAATCCTAACAAAAATTCTACGGTAGAATTTAGAGTTAGTACTATGAAGGATATAATCAATGTAATTATTCCTCATTTTGATAATTACCCACTATTAACTAAAAAATATACCGACTATATGTTTTTCAAAGACATTGTTAAGTTAATGTTAGAAAAAGAACATAGTACATTAGAAGGAGTACAAAAAATAGTTAATATTAAAAGCTCAATGAATTGAGGTTTATCCAATGAATTAAAAGAATCTTTTCCTAACACTATTGCAGTAAAAAGAGAAGAAATCGAAAAGAAATATGATACCCTCTTGTCAGCCAAAGAGTGAATAGCTGGATTCGCTACAGGAGAATCAAACTTTTTTATCTCTGTTCAAAACTCTAAAACTAAAAGTGGTATAGCCATTTCATTACGTTTTTCTATAGCTCAAGATATAAGAGATTTATCTTTACTAGAAAGTTTTGTAGATTTTTTTGGATGTGGGTATGTGGTTAAATATAATAACCGTTCAGTTTGTGAATTTATCATTACAAAAATTGATAATATAGTTAATGATATAATTCCTTTTTTTGATAAACATAATATAAGAGGATCAAAATACTCAAACTTCTTAGATTTTAAAAGTGTGGCTTTAATAATTAAAAATAAAGAGCACTTAAAAGAAGATGGAGTAGCTCTGAAAAATGTTATACAATTAAAGCAAAAAATTACGCGGCTCCGCCGACTGAACAAAGCTAAAAATAATCATGGTAATGATTAGGGTAATAAGAGAAAATAGGTCTAAAAAGGTGAAGTGAACCTTCATCTAGTCTTTATATAAAGGCAAAACCTTCAAATTGCGGGAAAGTCTTAAAGACAAATCTACCAAGTTAATACAGTAATGTAATTAATGGAACAGGTAATGACTCGTTGTATGGTAAAAACGATTTGTATGAAGAAATGAAATAGATAACCCGCAGCCAAACACCATTATATGCTGCGTATGCAATACGCAGCACATACTGGTGCGCAGTTCATCGACTAAATGTAGGTTGGTTTATAGTTATAGGTGCTAGGGAGCGTAGCGCGACGGCCTAAGGCCTCGCGCGAACGAAGTTCCTCCCTATAATTATTTGCTTAAGATATAGTCAGGCATAATTTAAAGATTATGAGAATACCTCAGCCTTCCTAAGGGAATACGAATTCCTATGGAAAAGAGGGAAAACGAAGAGGAAGTATTGCAATAGAATATAAATAATGTATTTAAGTATAATTATATTACCTTTATTAGGATCTATAGTTTCCGGTTTTTTTGGTAGAAAAGTCGGTGTTACAGGTAGCCGTATTTTAGGTTGTTTAAGTATAATGATAACTACAATATTAGCTATCATTAGCTTTTTTGAAGTAGGATTTAATAATAATCCTGTTTCAATCAATTTATTTAAATGATTAGATAACGAATCATTTAATATGGCCTGAAATTTTCAGTTTGATAGTTTAACAGTATCAATGTTAATACCTGTATTAATAATCAGTTCTTTAGTTCATTTTTATTCAATAGGATATATGAGTCATGATCCACACAATCAAAGATTCTTTAGTTATTTAAGTTTATTCACTTTTATGATGATAATACTAGTAACTGGAAATAATTATTTAGTTATGTTCGTAGGATGAGAGGGTGTAGGTGTTTGTTCATACCTATTAGTTAGTTTTTGATTCACTAGAATAGCGGCTAATCAAAGTTCTCTTTCAGCTTTCTTAACTAATAGAGTTGGAGATGCTTTCTTAATGATAGGTATGTTTATCTTATTATGAACTTTAGGAACTCTAGATTATAGTACTGTATTCTCATTAGCTCCTTATATAAATGAAAATATAACTACAATTATAGGTATATGTTTATTGATTGGTGCAATGGCTAAAAGTTCTCAAGTAGGTTTACATATATGATTACCTATGGCTATGGAGGGTCCTACACCAGTGTCAGCTTTAATACACGCAGCTACTATGGTTACAGCTGGAGTGTATTTATTAATACGTTCATCACCTTTGATTGAATATAGTGCAGTGGTATTGGCAATATGTTTATGATTAGGTGCAACTACAACAGTGTTTAGCTCTCTTATTGGATTATTCCAACAAGACATAAAAAAAATTATAGCATATTCTACTATGAGTCAATTAGGTATGATGGTAATAGCTATAGGTTTATCTTCTTATAATGTAGCAATATTTCATTTAATAAATCATGCTTTCTATAAAGGATTATTATTCTTAGGGGCAGGAGCAGTTATACACGCTGTAGTGGATAATCAAGATTTAAGAAAATACGGGGGATTAATATCATTCCTACCTTTAACCTATTCTGTAATATTAATAGCTAGTCTTAGTTTAGTCGCTTTCCCTTTTATGACAGGATTTTATAGTAAAGATTTTATATTAGAATCTGCCTATGGTCAATATCATTTTAGTAGTATAGATGTATACGTTATAGCAGTAATTGGTGCTATATTTACTACATTATATTCAGTTAAAGTTATATACTTAACTTTCTTAACTAATCCTAATGGACCAGTTAATTATTATAGAAATGCTCATGAAAGTGACATATTTATCAGTTTACCTTTAGTGGTATTAGCTATATTCTCTATATATTTTGGATATATAACTAGAGATATTTTCATAGGTTTAGGTTCAGGGTTCTTTGTAGACAATAGTATATTTATTCACCCTGTTCATGAAATAATGATTGATACTGAATTTGGTGTACCTACTATATTTAAATTAATTCCTTTTATCCTTACTGTATCTTTCTCTGCATTAGCAATAATATATTCTGAATTTATGCCAAATATAATATCTAACTTTAAATTATCTAATTTAGGATATTATATATATGGTTTCTTCAATCAACGTTTCTTAGTTGAATTCTTTTATAATAAATATATTGTTAATTCAGTTTTAGAAATAGGAGGTCAAACTACAAAAGTTTTAGATAAAGGTAGTATTGAATCAATAGGTCCTTATGGATTTGGTGTTATTTTAACTAAAGCTAGTAAAATAATTTCTAGCTTAAGTAATGGAGTTGTTACTAATTACGCTCTTTATATTTTAATAGGAATTTGCTTCTACTTATCTATTTTTACTTTCGTACAGATAGTAGATGACGTGGTGAATTCTATTACAATAGGAAGCTTGCTTATCCTTATGATGGATAAATCATACGATCGTTCTTCTTCTAATTTATAACTTGCTTGCTTGCTAATTGCCGGAGGCAATCAGCAAGCTCGTGCTCCGCCTAAAAAAAATATATTTTTTTAGGCGGAGCACCATACTGCTTGCGCCGCCTATCTCTGCTTTATATAGCTTCGCGGCTATAGCAAACTAAAGCTAGTGGCAAGAATATGGATGCATGCTTTGCCGGCAGTACAAGCTAGATAAATTTTAATTTATCAAGACGCGAAGGAGTGCATGTTAGCTTGCTTGCTAACGCTACGACGTATTGCAAGCAAGCATTCGTAGCATATTAAAGGGTTAATAGCCCTAAATCTCATTAGCTTTAAGGGATAGCATAATTTTAGTTCGACTCTAAAATGAGAAAAAAAAAAATAAGGCTCTATTGCTTTAACTTGCTTCCTAGTGAGGTGAGGGCGGGACGAGGAGCACTACACGAAGTGCTTCGGGGCGTGCTCCGCCTAAAAAAATATATTTTTTTTAGGCGGAGCACCTGCAGGGCGCAAGCTCGTATATTTTAGGCTGCACATACGCGCCCTGGAGGAATACCGTTCTAACTTTAGCTGACGCAGCACTACTTAGGCGAACCACCTGCTTGGATAAATTTCTTAGTGCTCATTGTTTGAAGTTGCCGACCATACCTCCCTTCCATCAAGCAAACCACGAAAGTGAAATCCTGCCTTTTCCAAAACCTTCTTGCTCCGACTGTTTCCTGGTAGAGGTGTCGCAATCAATAATTCTTTTTGCTCCGAATCCCCTGTGTACAGCATAGTGGGACAATCGACCTCTCTTTCATCACGAGGCAGATTCCACCACATTTCCAAAAGAGCCTTTACAAACTCAGAACAATATCCGTGGCCCCAATGCTTTTCCTTGAGCACATAGTGCACCTCCGACCATTGGCCAACACTAGTGAATATTCCTCCCATTCCAATCAATTCTTCTTCCCCATCCTTTAGAAAAATGCCCAAAAAAATGTCCGTGAGATCGGAAGTGAAACGATCGAGAATCATATCCAAATCATCAGGGGGTTCAGTTGTAGCCGCCCACTGAATCATAGCATTCTTTTCTTCAGCTATCATATGACCAGCAGCTTCCTGGTCGGTAGTTTCGATTCTTCGAATAACAAGTCGTTGGGTATAAATAGGAAAAGGTAAACAAGCAAAATCCTCGAAATCAGGACCAGTTGTAGAAACGGTCTGGGTAGAAGAGCTGTGGGTAGAAGAAGTCTGGGTAGAAGAGGTGCCGTCCATGTTGATGATAGTGGTTGAGGTTTACTTCGCTGCACAAAGTTTTCGTACAAGTGGTTGAGAGATACTATCTAGCATAAGATCTCTCTCGGGGGAGCTCCCCAAGACTTTATATACTTGTAAAAATCCTAGGTGGAAGACTCCAGAAGGTGTACATTTAATGAATATTCCAGTGCGTGCTTCGCCAGCCAGGAATCAGCAAGCTCGATTTGTAATCACCCATTCTGGTGGAACACTGCTACGAAGCGTCGGAGTAAAGCTTCCGTCGCCTCCTTGAATCACTTCAGAACTAGCCATCTTACGATCACGAGCATGTAGCAACCAGCCAATCAATTAGCCTTTAGAAATCACATGGACATGATCATCGCAGGTTGAGTGGAGAATGGGTCATGCGTGCATTAGCGCCCTACCATCACATGTCAAGGAGATAACGTTTCATCCATGGTACGTTTAAAAGATAACCTGGCAAGGATGCGTCTGTGGCCAACCGTCGTACGTTGAAGGGACGCTAGTTCTCTATCATGCTTCAGTGGCCAACCATCTTACGTCGAGGGAGCAAGGGATCATCTCTTCATGCTCAATCAGCCCACTTCGCTTACTAACTATCGGTGTGACAAAACTTCCGTTTACCCGCTCAGTGTAAAACATACTACGTACCCGAAAATAGCTAAGATCGTGTGGAGGTAAATTTACGAGCGGGCTTTCCCGCGCTGCATGAATTGGCAGGCTAAAAATATCCAGTAAGAGCTTGCCCCCCCCCACTATTATCGAGCTTGCGCCTTCATTTAGTGACGTGGCTAGATATGACAACGTAGCCGGAGGAGTATTCTCGTCCGCTCCCCCATCATCATACGAGGATCGGCGTTCGCTTAGCCATCATCATATGAGGATCGGCGTTCGCTTAGCCATCATCTCACGAGGATCGCTGTTCACGGCGAAGCACGCCCGGACGAAAGGAAACCCCCCTCTTCACACAAAGGGTGGGTAAGCTGTTCGGAGAACTCTCTCTACCTAACCTCTTGCTCAGAAATAAGGCAATCAGCAAGCTCTAAGCTCTAAATTTTTAGAGGGTCTTATGCCGGAGGCGAAGCTAGCCGCGGAGGAAGTCTCCTCCTCCTTTATTTAGAATTAATAGTGAGATTATAATAGTTAGCTACTACTAATCACACCTCCACTGGGAGAGAATAGCTTGCCAGGGGGTAAGTGCAGTGCGAGGTACGGGTAACTGCGTGCGAGCAACGAAGTTGCCCGCGGCTGCGCAAGCTAAAGCTCGCCTAAGGCTGGTGTAGCACTGCTAGCTCACGCCTCCCTAGCGCTCGTCTAATCTAGAAAAGCTAACCTCCCTATGAATAGTTATGTAAATTATACAGTTCAATGTATACCTCTGGTTGTTTACAGTAAAACACTTGTTTTACTGTGAGCTATCAAAGGTTACTTTTTTTAAAAATAAATAAATATATACTAATTGCCGAGCGACTTCGTTCGCGCCGGCAATAAGCAAGCTCTTTTATAGGCTTTAGCTTTAGTTTGCGTATCGCTGTTTCTGTGAATACTTCAGCCTGCTATAAAAGTATATTTATATACAATATATATATAATTTATAATTATTATGAGAATATTAAAAAATCACCCTTTATTAAAATTAGCTAATGGTTATTTAATAGACGCTTCACAACCTAGTAATATAAGTTACTTATGAAATTTCGGATCTTTATTATTACTTTGTTTAGTTATACAAATTGTAACTGGAGTTACTTTAGCTATGCACTATAACCCTTCAGTATTAGAAGCATTTAATTCTGTAGAGCATATTATGCGTGATGTAAACAATGGATGATTAGTACGTTACTTACATAGTAACACAGCATCAGCTTTCTTCTTTTTAGTGTACTTACACATAGGAAGAGGTATATACTACGCATCATATAGAGCACCAAGAACATTGACATGAGTTATAGGTACAATAATACTTATCGTTATGATAGTTACAGGATTCCTGGGTTAACCAAATAGCCCAAAATGTTTTAATAATGGTGTGATTTTTAATTCAACAAGATATAATGGTACTTCTCTAAAAAAAGTAAGATGTTACAGTACATCTTCACCAGTAAATAATAAGCACGTGCGTGCAGTGTTCCACCAGCCAGCTACTAAAATTGTTTCAGTATTCCCGAAGGGAATCGAGCTTAGAGCAGGAGCCAGTCTTAATAGATAAAAATATAGGCTAATTGCCGGAGGCAATCAGCAAGCTCTAAGCTCTCTTTATCACCTAATTATAATATATTAACTGAAGCCGGGTCTAGCTTTGGTTATAAGCATACTGAATTAGGGCGCAAGCTCGAATAAAAATGAAAGCTAATTACAGTGAAGAACGGCGCATGCTAATAGGTAACTTAAATAAAAATAAACAGAGCTTGCGCCTTAGTAGGAGCGAAGCGCCTACTACAGAAAGAATGATACGGAGCGAAGCGCGTGCTTTAAATAGGAGCTTGCGCCTAAAGTAGAGTTTAATAAACAAGCTTTAGATAATATGAAAAAAGCTTCTAGACGCAAGCTCCTATTATACTTTATAATATTGAGAACAGAACAGTGTTTGGTGAATATAGTAGTATAACTGATGCGGCTTTAAGCTTAAATTGTGACCAGAAAACAATATGGTGCGGAGCTCGAGCTTTAAAAACCGGTGCTCCGCCTAAAAAGTACTATTAAGACGTTGAATTGTAAATTACAAATAAACTATTATTAATCCATAGTCCCACAAGTTTAATTTCTTATGTAACTTCTAGAAGAAAATAGGATAAAAGTGGAATAACCTGACAAGGTTATTGAAGAATTTTTAGGCGCAAGCTCATTCTTTGGCAATACTAGTGAAAACGATCAAAGTATTATATATCTTATGTTATGTTATATAATAAGAGATCGTCGGTTCTCTAGAGGATCGCGACAGACTGGGTCACTGGTGGGTAGCTGAAATGCTGCTTAATGTACAGTCGAGGCTTAGAGTAGTACTTTGTAGCTAATTTAAATTAGCTACAAAGTACTACTAATAGAATATACGAATTCAAAGTTATTCTATCTTATTACAGACTAGAGCTTGCACCTCCCGGAGGGAGAGACTTCGTCTACAGCAAGCTCGTCAATTTTATTTATTTAGTAGTGCTGCGCACTCCAGGAACAAGAATTTTATTTGTAGCTTGCGCATACATAAATTATATGTATGTGCGTGCTTCGCCGACTAGGAATAAATACCACTATCTATCCATGCTACGTATATCTAGATTTTTTTTTATTATCCCACTTGTTAAACTATTACTTACATATACTAGCCTTCACCCCTTATAGCCTTAGTGAATTAATTTGTGAAATTAGTAGCTGTGCTACAAATAATTTCTAACTATGCATACCCTAACTAGGCTATATTTTAGTAGCCTGGCCTATTAGGGCGTTAGTTTATTTAAAAGTAAACTAAGTACAATATACTATTTATATCAATACATCCTAATGTAATTATAGAGATAAATATTAAAATGTTAGAATCATCAAAACTTATTGGAGCAGGATTGGCAACTATTGGTCTAGCGGGAGTCGGAGTAGGTCAGTTTTTTAGTATAATTAATCTAGAATGATTAGTTTTAGGGTTAACTTTGTTATTTAGCGTATCTATTTTTTTTATATTTATATGCGCAAGCTATAAAAAAAAAAAAAAAAACACATTCTAAAGATGACCCTGTCTTTGGATATCCGCCTAAGACTATGGATGCTGTTCGGAGATTAGCTAGAAGAAACCCTGAGAGGTATGTTATTACCAGATGTTTAGCGCACCAAATTATAACCAACTGCGGTATTAGGGCGATACAGGATGGCCCGCCAATAAGCTACAATGATTTTCATGTGGCCCTTAGTGGACACCTTACCGAAGCTAACCAAAGGGTTTTATTAACTATATTAGCAGTATGTCCACATACATGCAATAGATATGATTTTACTGGAGGTCTTATATGAAATAAGGTTCCTGTATATTCTAAAAATAAATCTCAGCCAGAACTGGCCTACGCCGATGCTATTATGCTTATGGCAGCGGTACAGTATGAAAGTGGAAAACGTTAACCGAAAGATTGATATAGGGAATTAGCACTGCCCTAAATATATTTTAGTTGCAGTGTTCACCAACCAGGAGCACGTGCAGTGTTCACCAGCCAGAAAATAGTACGCGTATACATAAATTATATGTATGTGCGTGCTTCGCCAGCTAGGAATAAATACCACCACGCACACTTGTTAAACTATTACATATACTAACCTCCACCCCCTATAGCCTTAGTGAATTAATTTGTGAAATTAGTAGCTGTGCTACAAATAATTTCTAACTATGCATACCCTAACTAGGCTAGATTCTAGTAGTCCGGCCTATTAGGGCGTTAGTTTATTTAAAAGTAAACTAAGTACAATATACTATTTATATCAATACATCCTAATGTAATTTTTTAAACAATGTATCATGGTTCTAGTAACAAATATAATAGAATTTGGTCTCTCTTGAGTAGATCAAACTTGTTTAGAGATAATCTCTAAACAAAATATCGGTGGGTGATTCGCTTTCTTAGAATCATATTATTTGTATATAGTTTTGGCTCTTCTAACTATCTTTTTTATCTTTATGATGAATGAAGAAAATGAAAATCCAAGCGAATATGAAAGTTTACGTAAGCTGGAGTATACTACATTAGCCATGCGTAGTGATCCTTTTAGATATGATCTATCTATAAGAATAAAAGCCCAACTTGCTACTAACCATCATAGAATGCAAAATGGTGAAGAAGCGTTGAATTATAGAGATTTCTCTGAAACACACCCAGGTTACTTGTCTAAGGTTAGACAACAGGTTTTAGCGGGTATTTTAAAAAGATCTCTACTTACTAAATATACTTATGATATTAATAGAACTGGTTATGTCATATGAGAAAAATCCAAAAAGACACATCCTAGAGTTACTGCTTTAATGTTTGTTGCTGTATTTAAGGAAGAGTCAAGTATGCAATATCCCTGAGTTTTGACGAATCCCGATATTCATAATGAGAATATGATCGCAAGCTCTAAAAAAAACTCGAGCTCCGCACCTGAATAAATAAAATTGGGCTAGCTTATTTAATAAGTAAGCTAGTATGTTTTACCTTATGGACAAATGTCATTATGAGGTGCTACAGTTATTACTAATTTAATTAGTGCTGTTCCATGAATTGGACAAGATATAGTTGAGTCAATAAAAACTACAGCTTTGGGTATTAGTATGATTTTCATATATTCAATATTGCCTACAATAGGTAATGTACATAAAAACGCATTAAAGAAAATGAATAAATTATTAGATAAAAGAGATTATGTTAACCTACCTACATCTTTTTTAGCCTTTTTAGTCGGATTAATAGATGGAGATGGTTATATTCAAATAACTAAAACAACTAAAGGATTTATAACTATGAAATTAGTTATTTCTTTACACATAGAAGATATTTCAACTTTAGAATATATTCATTCTACTTTAAAATTGGGTAGTGTAAATGTATATAAAGATTTAAGAAGTCCAAGTTGTAAATTAGTAATAAATAGAACTGAGTTACAAGAAGTTTTATTTCCTTTATTAATACATAATAACATATTCTTTTTAACTGAAACTAGAATTAATCAGTTTAATTTGGCTATGCATATTCTAAAAAATGATATAAAAATGTTTGATCAAATACCATCAAGAGACAACATTCAAGATGTGTTTAAATTACCGGAAAATGCAAAAGATTACACATTATTATATTTCTTTAAAAATTGAATTGTAGGATTTACATGTTCAGAAGGTTCTTTTTTTATTAAAAGCAATAATGATGGTTGTTTTCAATTAAAACAAAGAATACATACAAATTTATTTGAAGCATTTAAATTAGTGTTTAATACTAGCAGAAAAATAGACACTACTAATAATTTTAATCAGTTTGGTGTTAGTTCTAAATCTGATATTCAAACAGTTATAAATTTCTTTTCTTTCGAAGGTTTACACCCTTTAATTGGGTTAAAGTACATTCAATATATGAAATGATTAAGTAATTTACAGAATTCTATGCGTTATAGTAAATTACATTACCCAAAACTGTAGAACGGGCTCCTTAAAAAGATAAGGCTAGCTATTCTATAAGCTAGGCTTGAGCTATTGCCTTATTTTTTTAGTGGCAAATGGGGAAAATTACAAGAACATTTAATAACAAACTTACCTCCTAGTTATTAAATTATTTGTAGCGGAACTTAATTCGGTTAATTAAAAGGAATTAAGGACGTTCAACGACTAATGAGTGAGTTAAACCAACAATAAGCTCAACACGATAACCCCAGGGTTTTATAACGTTAGCTATATAGCAGCGTATTAAATAAAATTCAAGACATAGTCTAATTATATCTGAAAGGATATAAAGTATAAATTAAAAATTATACATAATCAAATTGTCATTTGAGGAGGTTTTAGCGTAAATAACGCTACTTTAAACAGATTCTTTGCTTTACATTTTGTATTACCTTTCATATTAGCTGCATTAGTTTTAATGCATATGATAGCTTTACATGATACAGCTGGATCAAGTAATCCTTTAGGAGTTCCAGTATATTATGATAGAATGCCTATGGCTCCTTATTTCTTATTTAAAGATTTAATTACTATATTTATCTTTATATTTGTTTTAGGAATATTTGTATTCTTTATGCCTAATGTTTTAGGTGATAGTGATAATTATATAATGGCTAACCCTATGCAAACTCCACCTGCCATAGTACCTGAATGATATTTATTACCTTTCTATGCTATTTTAAGATCTATTCCTAATAAATTATTAGGAGTTATCGCAATGTTAGCAGCAATATTAATTATTTTAATATTACCTAAAACTGACCTAGGTTTAACTAAAGGTTTACAATTTAGACCCTTAAGCAAGGCAGCCTTCTACGTATTCTTAGTTAATTTCTTAATGTTAATGCAATTAGGAGCTAAACATGTAGAAAGTCCGTTTATAGAAATAGGACAGTTAAGTACTGCTTTATACTTTTCTCATTTCTTATTTATATTACCGGCAGTAAGTATATTAGAAAATACTCTTGTAGATTTAGAATTACAAAATAATTCCAAAAATTCATAGATTTAATGCTAACAATAGCATGCCCTAGGCCACAAAGTAGTGCTGCATTGCTACGCGCTACGGAGAAATTAGTAGCAGGCGCGGCGTGCGAAAAAAAAAAATGTATTTTTTTTTTTACGCCCGCCTAAAAATATATTTTTAGGTGGGCGAAGCCAGCACGCACTATCTTCGTATTTTTTTTTACGTGCTGTGCTAGCTAAGCAAGGCACTGCTTTGTAGTACTAGGAAAGATTAAGATTGTAGACGGTTTTACACGGTGATTGCAGATCATTTGAATGAGGTTCAATTCCTCCTTAATCTTTTTTACTTAGGCTGGCGGGAACGAAGTTCTCGCACTGCACATACGCGGCGGCCGAGACAATAAGCAAGCTCGCTGTTCTTTAATAAAGCGTAAATTTACATTATTATACCTATATAGGCTTCGCCCTGTAGGAGCTTGCGCCTTAATCACTTATTAACGATATATTAACTAATATTTATAAATACAAATAAGTTACTATTAATACAGATGAAATTTTTTATTGTAGTCGAGCTTGCTTATAAAAAAAAAAATATATTTTTTTTTTAGTGCTTCGCCTCCCGGAGGGAGAGACTTCGTCTACAGCAAGCTCGTATTCCAAGCTTGCTGGCTGGCTGGCTTAGCAGGGAACTTTGTTCGCGCAGCGAAGCACTTAGTACGGCAATACAGCAAGCTATTAGTTCCCGCTGCCCCCTCTATAGAAGAGGAGTGCTAATGCACAAGCTATAGCTTAACTATATTATAATAATTTCACTAAATAGCCACGATAGTTGGTTATTATATATGTGGATTGGCTCTCCTTCTCGGCTATAGCTTCATACTTTATGCATGCTTACGCTAACATAAAGTATGAAGCCAACAGAAGTAGCTGCCAAAATAAATATTTGTATTTAAAATATTTTAGATAGTACTTTATGGTTGTTAGCTTGCGTACCTTAGCTTTATTCTTTTCAGGTTTCGATTATTTCAGCAGTGCGTGCTCGCTGGTGGAACACTGCACGCACTGCAGAAATATGCCCCCTCTAGCTGCGTTAGCTAAAGCAAGCATGGATAAATAAGCTAGGCAGAAATTAGCAAGCTAGCTAACTAGATACATATACTACGTATATTTCACCACTAGTAACCATAATCGAATAATTTGATAGATCTGGCCGCATAGCTTATTACTACTGCTTACAGCTAAGTAGCAGGGTGTAAGCTCTAAGCTAACCTTCGTGATGATTATTCACTTATATTTTTTTTTTTTAGTAGCAACTATCCCTCCGCAAGGAAATAAAAAAAGTATAATATGATTGTAGAACAATTATTACATTACATTAATTTAAAGTGAGTGCGATAACTTCGTTCCCGCCAGCCTAAAAACTACTAGTTATAGCTAACTTATGCTTCTAATTTTGGCGTCTAGCTGGCGAAGCGTGCGAGGCGCAAGCAGTGCTTCGCACGCTTCACCAGCCAGCACGTGCTTATAAAAAAATAGATTTTTGAGTTGCTGGTGGAACACTGCAGTGCTTCGCCTCCTAATAGAGCAAGCTCGCAAGCTCGCAAGCTCACTCGTAATTATTAATTAAAAATATTCGTTAATAACTTTTAAGTGAAAAATTATGTTCAAAAAAAGTACTTTAATTATTTCCTAATTTTGTCTTTAGATAAGGAAAGTTGTTCCTACCAGCCTAGTTTAACATTAAGATCACAAATGTCTATGGGTATGGAAAGATGATTTAATTCAACAAATGCTAAAGATATAGGTACATTGTATTTAATATTCGCTCTTTTCTCTGGATTATTAGGTACAGCCTTTTCAGTGTTAATTAGACTTGAACTTAGTGGACCAGGAGTTCAATATATTTCTAATAATCAATTATATAACAGTGTAATTACAGCTCACGCTATATTAATGATATTCTTCATGGTCGACAATTGAAGACTATTTAATCTTAATTTTCAAGCTCCGAGGAGCTCTTAATAACCAAAACAATACTATTACTATTACAAATAGTAGTAATAACAATAATTCTAATCAAAATAACGATGAAGACAAAATACCACAATACACTAAAGTATACATAGAAAACCCTTTTAATAATAGAAATCTTATCTTAAAAGTATCGAAAAATCAAAAAGGTGTTTATATTTGAAAAAGTAATGATCATGCTTATGTAGGACATTCTATTAATTTGTATAATAGAATAAGTTCTTACTTTATGCCATCTATTCTTCAAACTAAAGCACGTAGAGTGTTACGTTATTTTAATAAACACGGATTTCAAGATACAAATCTTACAATTTATATAATGGATGAAAATTCTAGCTTAGAAGAAGTTGTAAGCTTAGAACAACATTTTATAGATACTTTAAACCCAAGTCTAAACGTAGATTTGGTGGCAAGCAGTTCAGGTTATCATGAACCAATGAGCCAAGAAATAAGAGATAGATTACGTACACAAAGAGGTACCCCTGTATATATCTATAGTGTAGAAGACTTTACTTTATTATATATATTTGAATCCAAACAACATATGTATGATTCAATAAGTATTCACCATAAAACTTTAAATAACTGTTTAGATGCTGGTACAGTATATTTAGATACTTTATTCTTATCTTTGGATTTAATAGAAGAATCTGAAAATACGAATTTATTAACTCTAGATGGTATAAAAGAGTTGGTAAATGAAAAACGTGCATTATATACAGTTAAACACCCTGCTTCTATATCTATTTTAGCAGAATTTAAAGATGATTCAAGTAAGAATCTGGAGTTTTCATCGTTAACAAGTTTGGCTAATCACTTAAAAGGAGATCGTAAAACTATTAGACAATATTTAAAAGGTATAAAATCGGGTTATTATAGAGGAAAATGGAAATTAACATACAAAGATTAAATAGAATGGCATGGCCGGGTAAGGCAGAAATGCCTTACTTTCTTTTCACTATATGCTGGAATCCCCTTAGAGTCTTTAAAACTAGTACCGCAGACTATATGTTAGCAGTGGAATACAGTAACATTTTAAAGAATTGGGCAATCAGCCGGAAACCAAAGGTAATTTAGTTACCAAGTAGGATCCTCAGAGACTACACGTGAAATATCTTAGTGAATATTTTATAATATTCAAAGATAAAGATATAGTCCGTTCATCTTCGAAAGATTATGAGTAAACGTATGCCAGCATTAATAGGGGGATTTGGAAATTTCTTAATGCCTTTAATGGTAGGTGGTCCCGATATGGCATTCCCTAGATTAAATAATATAAGTTTCTGATTATTACCTCCTAGTTTATTATTATTAGTCTTCTCTGCTATTATTGAAGGTGGAGTTGGAACAGGTTGAACACTTTATCCACCATTATCTGGATTACAGAGTCATAGTGGACCAAGTGTAGATCTTGCTATTTTTACTTTACATTTAACTGGGGTAAGTAGTTTATTAGGATCAATAAATTTTATAACAACTATTGTGAATATGAGAACACCGGGAATAAGATTACATAAATTAGCATTATTTGGATGAGCAGTAGTTATAACAGCAGTATTACTTTTATTATCATTACCTGTATTAGCTGGTGGTATAACTATGGTATTGACAGATAGAAATTTTAATACATCATTCTTTGAAGTAGCCGGTGGTGGAGATCCTATATTATTCCAACACTTATTCTGATTCTTCGGACACCCAGAGGTTTATATATTAATCGTGCCAGGTTTCGGTATAATTAGTACAACTATATCAACTAATTCTAATAAACCAATATTTGGTTATATAGGTATGGTGTATGCTATGATGTCTATAGGAATACTAGGATTTATAGTATGATCTCATCATATGTATACTGTAGGATTAGACGTGGATACTAGAGCTTACTTTACAGCAGCTACATTAATAATTGCTGTACCTACAGGTATAAAAATATTCTCATGATTAGCTACTTGCTATGGAGGATCTATAAAAATGACACCTTCTATGTTATTCTCTTTAGGTTTTGTATTTATGTTTACAATAGGAGGGTTAATAATCCACTTAGCTCTCCCTTTAAAGATCACTATATGCTGGGAACTTCTGACAATTATACTACTAGAATTAAATTCAGTGACAATGTATAATTTTGAACAATCAGCAGGAAACCAACAGGTATTAAATACCTTAGTAGGATCCTCAGAGACTACACGTGATCCTCGTAATACTTTTACGAGAAGATATAGTCCGTGAAATAAAAATTTATTTATTTATTTATATAATAATAGAGGCTGGCGGGAACGAAGTTCGTGCAGTCTTCCACCAGCCAGCACTAGCTCCCTTAATATTAATAAAACTATTATTCGTCAGTATTCTACTTCTAACAATGAAGGCGCAAATGCGCAAGCTAAAGCTCATTCTGGCGCGGAGCTCGATAACACAAAAGATTTAAACTATATAGCTACATATGATAATTTTAAAGAAGATAGAAGCCGTATCTTAAAAGAGCAAAAGAATAAATCAGGTATTTATTGTATAATAAATAATATAAACGGTCATTCTTATATAGGAAGTTCTATTCATTTAGCCGCTAGAATGAAAAACTATCTTAATACTGCTTTTTTAAAAAGTAAACAAAATGCAAATATGCCGATAATAAAAGCTTTGCTAAAATATGGTCAATCTAATTTTACTTTATTAATTTTGGAATATGTAGAATCCGATATGTTAACCGTTATAGAAACATATTATATAACAAGGGTTATACCTTATTATAATGTACTAAAACAAGGTTATTCTTCTTTAGGTTATAAACATACAGAGGAGACTAAAGAATTATTATCTCAATTAGCTAAAAATAGAACACACAGTCAAAAAACTAAAGGATTAATAGCTAGAGCTTTAACAGGTGAAAATAATCCTTTTTATAACAAAAGCCATTCTATCGAAAGTAAAGTAAGAATGATAGAAGCTAATTCGGCTTATCCTGTTTATGTTTATAATTCTTTTAAAGAATTAGTAGTTATTTTCCCTTCTGTTTCAACTTTGGCTAATGAAATTAATTCTAACCATCTTACGATAGTTAGTGTTATAAAAGAACAAAGCATATTCAGAGGAGAATGATACTTTACTAATCTACCATATAATATAGAAGATAAACCTAAAATATATGATTGATATTCTGATGAATGTAAACAATTAGTAGTTAATATTAGTAATAATAGTCATATTAGAAAAGCAGTATTTGTATATGATACTAATAAAAACTTTATAGCTAAATATCCGGGAGTTACTGACGCTCAAAAGGCTTTAAATATTAGCCATAGTACTATAAAAAAATATGCTAAAATAAACGGTACTTATAATGGTTACATATTTAGCTATGAGGTGGTTCGCTCTTAAATAAATAATTAATAAATTTTATTCGTAAGTGGAGTTGTATTAGCCAATGCATCACTTGATATAGCATTCCATGATACTTATTACGTAGTAGCTCATTTCCACTACGTTTTAAGTATGGGTGCGGTATTCGCAATGTTTGCAGGATGATACTTCTGAATACCTAAAATATTAGGTCTAAATTATAACTTAAATTTAGCTAAAGTACAATTCTGACTTTTATTCATAGGGGTTCTTCTAAAGGGAAGTATTTTTGCAATCAAGGATAGATTATATAGAGGGTTTTCTACGAAGCGTAGAAATCCCCAATTGGATCCTAAAGAGTTTGTTTTATTTTTTGAAAATGTTAACAAAGAAAAAAGAAATATATATAAAGAATTAAGAAAAAAGTCAGGTGTCTATTTATTTATAAATAACATTACTAATGACTTATATGTAGGTAGTAGCACAAATTTAACTAGTAGAATGGTCAGTTATTATTATTATACTAACTCACAAAACCCATCTAAACTAATTGTAATTAGAGCTATGAAAAAATACGGCTTAGATAATTTTTCTTTAGGAATAATAGAATTTTGTGAAAAAGATGCTTGTTTAACACTAGAACAAAAATGAATAGATCATTATATGCCTAAATATAATATTTTAACCGTAGCCGGTAATTCATTTGGTTTTAAACATAGTATCGACACAATTAATAAATTAAAAGAAAAACTAAGCAAAGAGAATCATCCTAAGTTTGGTGGTGTGGTTTCACCTGAGACAAGAAAAGCTATTAGTGATAGTATAAAGAATTTTTATACAGAAAATAGCCACCCAAGTAAAGGATTGAAAGGTTCATTAGCTCCTCAGTATGGTATAGGAGGTAAATTCGTATTTTGTTATAATAGACAAGATGAAGAATTGATTTTCCCTTCTGTAAATGGAGCTAGACAACACTTCAAAGTTAGATGAACTCTTATAAAAAACAATATTGATAAAAATGAATGAACAACTCTTAACGGTGAAGATTGATTAATACAATCTATCCCTAGACAAAAATAGTCTGATTAGCCCCTCCCAATCCTTCTATATGCTGGAAACTCTCATAAGGCTTAAGTACTTATTTAATAAAATAAGTGAAAATCTTAAGTATATCTAGACAATCAGCAGGAAACCAAAATAACCAGCCAGGTTATGAGTAGGATCCTCAGAGACTACACGAAGGAGGTTATTTTAATTAACTAAAATAATCAAGATATAGTCCACACAATGAATGTGTAATCTTACATTCTTCCCTCAACATTTCTTAGGTTTACAAGGAATGCCTAGAAGAATTAGTGATTATCCTGATGCTTTTGCAGGTTGAAATTTAATCAGTAGTATAGGTTCTATAGTAAGTGTAATAGCTGCTTGATTATTCTTATACATTGTATATCTACAATTAGTAGAAGGTAAAGTCGCTTCTAGAAATCCTTGATTAACTCCTGGTTTCTACACTGACGTATTACAAGCTAATTTAAATAGAAGTTACACTAGCTTAGAATGAGGATTATCAAGCCCACCAAAACCTCATGCATTTGTGAGTCTACCTTTACAAAGCTAAATTTAGTTGCTGGCGTGAACGAAGTTTGTGCTGTCTTCCACCAGCCAGCACGCACTGCTTGTATTATTAAGGTGGTAACGTAGTTGCCTCTACATAGCTTTAGCCTGCTATTCCTAACGCTGGCTCTAGCTTAATTTGGTTAGTCGCTGACTAGTGCGAGAAACTTCTGGCTGGCTGGTGAACACTGTACGAAAAAAAAAAGGCTGGCGGGCGCAAGCTCGCTCTAAGCTCTCATTTTTTTTTTTTACGCACCCCGCCAGAAACCAACCTAGATTTCTAGCTTGGACGTGCAGTGTTCCTGGCGAAGCTACAGCCTATATATGCGCGAAAGCTTCGCTATTTTAGCTACCCTTATGACTAATACGTGCGTAGCTGAAAGGCGCGAGCAGTAGACTTCGTCACTATTTTCGGGCGCAAGCTCGAAAATTAGCCAGCTCTTCGGTGCGGAACTACGTTCCTGCAGCAAGCTAGCAAACTAAGTCTCATTAGCTCAATGGCAGAGCAGAATACTTCTAATATTTAGATCTTAGTTCGACCCTAAGATGAGATAAGTATAGAATTAATTTTCTATACTACATATTACTATATACAAATAATAAGTAGTCTATTAAATCAATAAAACAATTTTTTATTGGCTATTTTTGCTTCTAGATCATAATATTTAATACATAACTAAGCTGGCTTAGCTAAAGCTATAAACCTAAAACACGAAAAGTATAGCTTGCGCCTAAATACATTTTTTTTTTTTGGCTAGCTTGCTAGGTAGCGAAGCGGGTGCTCCGCGGCTGGTGAACACTGCACTAAAAAAAAGATATTTTTTTTTATAAGCCAGCCAGGAGAAAATACGCAACCTCCCTATCTTGCAATAAACTAAACGTATTAGATTATTCTATGAATAGTTTAATATATAGTATATAAGTTTAGCTTTAGCGAAAGTTTGCTCCCCCTACGGGCTAATTGCCGGAGGCAATCAGCAAGCTCTAAGCTCTTATAGGTGCAGTGCGAGAACTTCGTTCCCGCCAGCCTATATTTGAGCAAGCTAAAGCTATGGCGGGCGCAAGCTCGCTATTATATACTTTTTATTTCCCTACGAGTGACGCTGAGTGCACGTATTATAATTAAATTACAACAACAAAAAGTACAATGGTAGAGCTTACAGAAATATCTTTAAAGGTTAATGAACTATTACCTCAACTTTCTGATTTTATAAGTCAATTTCACAATATCATATTGACCAATAATATAAATGTTATAACAGATGTAGGGGGGAACATGTCATTAGATGTTCCTGGTACAATGTCGGACACTGATGCTGAAAAATTCAGTAGAAGAATAAGTATTATTGATCGTTTAATAACAACACGTGGTCAAGAAATAAATGATTTATTACAGAAAGGATTACAAATAGAAGCAAAATTAAAGAAAGAAGATCTTAATTATACTTCGCAAATACTAGATAAAGTTAACGAATTTAATAGATTAAATGCTTCTTATAAACATTAATAGCTATAGCTTTAGCTTCATCCTTCGGAGCTTTAGCTTGCGCTATTCTTTGAGGCGCGGCGGATTCCCTCCGGGAATTAGGGGGGGGGGCGAAAAAAAAATGTATTTTTTTCGCCCCCCCCCCTCCCCGCCGCCATTGCTCCTCTCGCGCTAATTGCCGGAGGCAATCAGCAAGCTCTAATAGGTGCAGTGCGAGAACTTCGTTCCCGCCAGCCTATATTTGAGCAAGCTAAAGCTATGGCGGGCGCAAGCTCGCTATTATATAC
>JAAGWP010000005.1:0-156368 GCA_013266165.1 Fusarium graminum | reverse complement strand
CTACAGTAGATACTCTGTCACTCAGAAAACAAACTATCTACCTTGTTAGCTTAAAGTTTTAAGATTGTCTCACAGAAGTAACCAGCCTGTGCTATAAGGATCCTCAAGGTCTCTTAATAATTACCGAAAAGTTAATATGATAATAAAAAATGATACTAATATTTTAAGACTCACATTCTACTTCTTATTTATGCCTTTTTCTATTTAAATTTTCTCTCTATATAGCTTTTTAGTATTAAAAATAATCTCAGCACATAGTAAACGAGCTGACTCTCGCTATATAGGCAAGGATACTGTAGATAAGACTGCCTTTCCAAATAGCTACACTTTATCAAGTCTAGTTGGCAGACAAGGTCTCGCGAGAAACGCAGGTTCCGTGATCTCCCATGAACAATCTGAAAATTTCTATCGAACTGGGCTTCTGGAGATGGCCTGGAACCAAGTACACAGGTAGCCAGCTACTTTCACTTAGGACAATCACGTGATAGAGGTTACTCGCTTGCGAAGGTGGCTAACACGTCAGTTAACTCGCCGGATGGCATCATTTCCATGAGCGAGTAACGCAATGGCGGACTGCTAGGTTCCCACCAATCAGCTTTCGAATGTGATGGATGACAGACCGCACAATCCTTGGTCCCTGTCTTACGGCCCGCTCGATATCATTTCTGAGCTTCTCCTTGGACGGGCTGGCGCGACCATCAAAACACAAATGCAGTGACGTGACTAGGCGTGTCTTACACACACGTCAAATAGTCTTGGTTATCACTTTGGGAGGCACAGCCCTTGCCCTGGTTACCAACAGCAATTGGGGCAAACCAAAACAATTACAACTTTTGATACTTTCCTTTACCGGTAACACAGTACCAGAAGCCCCGATAGTTCTGAAAGTCGCCAAGAAGGTACCCCAAAGACTGTCCATCTCTTTAAGATATCTTGTATTGCTCATACCACTACGATGGTATGATCAAAGCGAGACAAAACACAAGCCTAAATGCTGTGCCATCCAAAGGGATGGGAAATGTGGCTAGCTGAAAGACCGCAGATCACTACCCGTTTCCACAGTGCAAGTCCGTGTCATATAGAGATATGCTTCGAGGCCAGCCAGTCAACGTGCCAAAGCGGCTCCGGTCTTGTCAATTCGCTCGGACCCTTTGTTTAGTGGCATGTGGGTCATCCCTGCAGATCACCATCCAGCCGCTTTAGCAGACGTGTATAAACGAGATATGCTGTGACCGCCATCACGACCAAGACAATCAAGTATTGATTACATCACCAATCTTCAATGCCTGGTTGAGTTCCTCAAATGACAATCTCAGGTGGAAAACTTGCACCGGCGAAGATAGGCATTACGCCATCATGTCAAGTAAGATCCAAACACGTCTGTGGCGGCTGCGTCTTGCATGAGGCTATTGAAGTCACTACCAATGCCCTTATTGAACTACGGTATATCGCTACGTACCTATCTGGTAACTACAGAGTGTGAAAATATTGACGGCTTGAGCTACGGGTAGGAAGAATCTGGCAAAGAGTACCAAATTCGATATCGAGACTGCCTAAATCTTTTTATCACTTGGCCCAAACTGGCTATTTAGCATAGTACTATAAACTTTATAAAAGATTCTATTTTAGTTGCAAAGCAAAGATTCATTCCGTCCAGAATGTTGATGATGCTTTTATATCTACTATGTTGTGGTCTAAGTACCTTGGGCCTCAAGTTGACTAATTAGGAAACATTTGCGACGTCGTAAAAGGCTAATGCTGATCAAGGATACTGTGCTTGATGTCTGACATGTAAATATCTGGACAAAAAGGTCAGCTCGAAATTAGTACGTCCCGATGTGCTTATGGCCAAAGCCTAACTCACTCGAGATTACTGAGATATACCTCGAGGATGACCAATATTCATCCCCAATCGGCGATCGTCTGCATGGAGACTGTGGAATTTCAAACGGGAACTGAGACATTGTCATTGTCGGAAAGATATGGCGTTAGAGAGGCTGGATCCATAACTGTCCAGGACAGAAAGCTATAAAGAGCTAGCTGTCCTCACGTCTTGTTCGGGATCAAATCCAAATACCTTCAAGAGTTTTCTCTCCCATCCTCTTCTAAATTTCAGATATAATCTCAAGTCCATCATACAGCCGTCAAGATGTCCGCACACAACGCCGGTATGTTCAAATCCATCAACACTTGTGATAGAAATTAACATCTAGGAGGTGCCATTGTCAAACTCGAAGCTCCTGATGAGGGTGACAATATATGGTCTGTAGAGCAGATTGAAACCAGTCCACATCTTCCACCTGGAGATATACAGGGACGTCATGAGATTGATTGGAGCTTTGGCCCTGTCTCTGTAAGTGATGACAAATCATCTTTGCCCTTACATACTGACCTTTGGTGTAGTATAAGGGCTATATTGACACAAATACGTACGAAATCGGCGTGAGTCCATCGATTGGTGGGCTTCAAACAGGCAATATCTTCGGAAATCTCAAAGATGGTGTTGGTTTGAACCTCAACCTTAATTATTATAAAGGACAGACAAGGTTCTATTTGAAAAATGGAAATGAGCTCTGGACTCACATTGACGTCAAGGTCACTTTCAACGGACACTATGAGGGAGATTATAAGATATTCTCTTTCTAGACTATTACTGTACCCTATACTAGTCCGGGCACACACCACACTTCAGCATAGTCCTAGCTTTATAACTCTATTATTACAAGACATTACGCCACTGTTCCAAGGAGCCTAATCCATTAATAAAGTCCATACTATGCTGGCCTTTCCTCTGTGACACTGCTTCCCGTCTATATCTAAAGGTGATTCATCCCTCTTGACATAGTATCGCGACTATAAAAGGGTTTATTGCGTGATTCGTTGCGTATCCTTACTTATGCCACGTATCATACGTAGCAAGATACCTTTGATTAGACCAATGGATACCAAAGCTTGAGAATTGAGTAAGAAGATTTCGTCTACTAGTCTATGGGTGGAAAAATCTATTACATAACTTCACAAGTGTATCTGTGTCCTAGTGGTGACCTCTAACAGACAGTCCGTGACAACCCTCGTTTCGTAAGCGATCGGTCATGAGACATGTAGAGTAGAAAAGGCTCCGGGAGGACTAAGCATGTGAATGGTAGACAATATTCATTACAACAGGTAGTTTTGGCAGGCTTTGTTCTCAGACGGTATCAGTCCACGAGGCTGCCAAAGCCCCCACTACCACTAGCAATGATAGAATTGGGGCTTAGATACAGGAAGCTGTTTGTAGCTGCATCTGTGAGCATAAATGGATTGATGGCAGCGCGATATTGGTTCTTGACAGGAGGATTTTGCGTCAGTACAGAATCATCATTGCTCAAGTGAAGCTTACATGCTTGCAAAGTCTTTAGCACCGAGACTAGTCAATCATGCTTATTCCCGTTGTTCTCAAAACCAGATAGACTGGTAGTTGAGCCACGTATCTCTCTTATGACGGCTCGAGAACGGCCTCTTCATATGGTACCACGGAAACTTTGTTGCTTATAGAAAGATTCCTCTCAACTGGCCTCTTGGCACCAGATGGTGACATTCCTAAAGATCAAACCTAGGATGATAAACCTTTTCATAGATGAGGGTCTTCTGATACATATTTGGCGTCCTGAAACAACGTGAGGAGCATTGTTATACGTCAAGTGACAATGCACAGCACTAAATTCAGATGATCAGTTCCGATGGACTGTCATTGTTAGCAAAAAGCCATCCGAAATCTTGAATTTCCAAAGTGTTTTGCCGCGACTATTTACAAAGGTTAGACGTAGTTACTGGATGACTATCACCGATGCTATTACCATACGGGGCCAATTTTGTACGCAATGCCAGGTTGGTTCAAGCGTCTTGGTATCCGGGGCTTAACTAGTTACACGGGTACTCATTTCTTAAATCCTGGCAACCCCTTGGTGAAAAGAAAACGGGATGTAGGATGCAGTGAAAGGAGCGTAGGAGAGGAGGGGAGGACCCTGCGGCCTAAATGTACGGATTGATAGGGGATAAATTGGCAAGGTAGTCCAAGGCAGGATGATGCATGTAGTTAAGGCCCTCGAAACCTAAAGGATAGCCTGATATACTACGTGACGCTGGCGGTCAGCCACCTCTTAGTCTAAAGGGCTGTGACCCGCTGAGTCACGGAACATCGCTAGCCATTTCTAAAATAAGAGTCCGTGGAGCCAGGTCAAAGCGTTCCTCAACATCTCTATTCGGTGAGATGTTTGATTAGCGATTGGGTTCTATCTCAGTGGACCACTTTTGATCTCCCAGCGGGATGATTGCTGACCGAAAATCCTGTCAAGGGCGCCACGATTTTCAAAACAATTACTTCAAGCTACGTCATCTTCTGAGTAAGCTGAGAAATGTGTCCACCGAATCAAGCAGATTTGTCAAAGATCAACTATCATGCTAGCCAGTGGTGGCCGCAGCGGCACGCTGCCGCGTCAACTGAGACACGCACATCTTGTTGACAATTGAGGCTTGCATGAGGCTATTGGAAATACCACCAATAAGACTTGTAGCTCACTGAGTATCAATGCGCAACGATGCAGTGGTGAATTGAGTTTATTCACAATGACATCAGAGGGAGAACGAACTCATTTGCTATCAGATGTAGGCAACAGTTTACGTCCACGAGTATATCGCCAGGGTGTCTCGAGACTGGTTGGAATTCTGGAATGATCTTTGATCATACCTATTGGTCTACTGCATCCGAGACATGGAAAACGGGCCTCCAGAAGTTACGATGTGTAAAGATAACAGGTACTTGTATACCCCATAACAGAAGTTCTCTATCTTGATCGGCGATCCCATATGTTGGAATAGGGGATTCTTAAGTAGGGACGAGATACCAAAGCCATGTAAGTTGTGACGTAGCGAGTATGTGTACACTGAACACAACGAGCTGGAGAACCTATAAAAACCGTGCCGTCTCTTAACAAAGATTCAATCCACCATAGCCTGCACAAACACCACTTTCTACTTCAACTTCTCAAACCCACCTTCAGTCTCACGCCGTCACGAAACCAACATGTCTGATAACACTAGTATATCAACCATCACCACAAATATTGAGCGGGCGCTAACTTTTATCAGCCACCAGTGTAAAGCTCATCGCCCCTTCCGACGGTAGCAATGTTTGGACCGTCGAGCAGGGCGACGGTACCACTCCAAGCCAGCCACCTACTACGAACGAACCACCTCAAAACCACGTGCCGATTGAGTATAGCTCCGGTTCTGTTTCTGTATGTATTGTTTACAACACTCGACCCAGGAAACTGACATCTGCCTAGTACAAGGGTTATGTTGAGCCCGATACACTCGACATCAACATCGTCCCAGCTATGGGTGCAATTGACATAGGCAGCATCCACGGGACTCTCAAAGATGGTCTTGACTTGAAAGTTGATCTAGAGAGTTACAAAGGGACCGTGAAGTTCTTTTTAAAAAATGGGAATGAGGCTTGGATCTCATACAATATGACTACTCCAGGAGGACGCATATGGCGAGACGTGAAGTTAGCTAGCGTATAGATTTAGGCTCATTTATTAGCTAGACCTCTTTCGTATCTAAGTCAGTTCAATCGAATCCTTATGAAACCCATATGTTACCATAATCTTTATTGCCTAGTCTTTATTCTTTTTCCTAACCTCGTCTTCATCCCTGCCTCGCTACTACTATCGCTTACTAGGAAGAAATCCGTCTTCTCGTATTATCATGATACGTGCCTAGGATTTAGTTCGTGCCAGAGAACTGTCTTCCAGTTGGAATCTAACGATATGCACCACGTTGTTAGCGCCTCTGCAACACAGTCGTATCTTTTGAGAACGGAGACCCATTTCAGAGCTTATCTTCGCGTCACCTTGATGTTTGAACAAGAAACCTCTACTCAGATACTACTTGAAAGTCATGGCAACTCGGATGGAGAGTAGACACGAGGACTGAACTAGATTTTGTTTAATATCAATCTTGCCGAGCTACTCGCATCTAGGCTTTTTCGCCGATGCCATTCCTTCATCAATTGCAACCTTGCGTGTTTCCGTTGGTAATACCGATGATGATAAAACATATCCTATATGTCTCTTGACCGGAAAACTGTCGAGATAGAAGAGTGATGCATCGGCTCCCCTGGCTGAGACGCTATCGCTGTTTCAGTCCACTACATCCGAATGGAATTTCCCTCCCATCTTTCAAACTTGGTATGCTGTTTTAACGTGTCTTCTTCATGTCACTCTCCAGAATTTCGTTCCACTTGGTATAGCCAAACTCGTTGAGGTGAACGTTGTCCTCGCTCATGATCCCAGTCTGGTCGCTTCCGAAAGGCAGAAATTCGCACTGGTTGGCATTTGCAACATCCTTCAGAGCGTTGTTGGCATCATCGATAATTTCGTTGGCGAGTCCGCGTTGGTAGAACAAGGTCGTGAGGATGATGGGAATGTCAGGGTACTGGGTTCGTAGCTCCGTGATCAACCTGTGGTAGCCTGCTGTTTCTTGCTTGCGAAGACCCGCCTTCTTCAAGTCGTTGCAGCCCATGTGAATGTATATTAGCTTGATGTTGGGCTGGTGCTGTTTCAAGGACTCGATGAGTCCATGGTCGATACGATACTGTACGTTGGTGACCTTGTCACCGCCCACGCCGAGATTGAGAAGTCGCGAATTCTTGTTGATGCTGAGCTCCTTGCCGGTGGTTTTGAACCGCTCAAAAAGACTGTCGCCAAGAAGTGCGATTTCGTATTGGCCTGGATGGCCCAAAATCTTGGGCAGATGAGTCTCATAATGAGTTTCGTGTGATCGTTGCTTGAACATCGTGACGGTTCGGTGTATTACGAAGGATTCTTTGTTGGGTTGATGGGCGGAGGATGCTTCTAAAGGGCTAGGAGAATTTAGGCGGCCTGTTCTTAAAAGATTAGAATGAAAAAGGTTTGAGCTTCTCGAGAAAATCCGGCTCAGCGTGGATTTTGTCCACGGCTGAGTCACCGCACGTGTTCGCATGAAACCTGCTGTGTCAGTGACACACGCCGCAAAGCAAAACACAAACAAGGTCCATTGGTGGAAGCCTTAAGTCCATACAGGCAAACTGAAATAAAATAAAAACAATGAATGGTGGTTATGAACTGGCCTTATGGTAGCATGTGCATGCAAATACATCTTGAGTGAAACGCACTTTGTCATCGCGTTCACAAGCCTTGAGCATCATCTTTCGCTAGCATCTCAAGCCTGCAAACAAAAGTTCTTGATTGACTACCGGGGTATAATCTTTCTTCGTGACTAATGTCGTTGAAGCTGAAACACGCACTGCAGCATATGATAGAGTAGCTCATACTTGTGGCCTCTAATTCCCGAGTTCGAGTCAAGAATAAAGTTGTGCTTAGAATGTAAATCCCACGCAAGGTTCATAAACCTCAATTCTCAGTGAGCTGCCAAGTTCTTAGAGCGCCGTCCGAGGGAGAAAGACGGTCCGCGTCACTTCAGTGAATATATTCTCAAAATTAGCGACCGCTCAAACTCTCTCCCATTTTCCAAGTGTATACTCCTAAAGATTTCAAACAAGCGACAAAAGGCCAGTCCCACGATCTTTTTAATCTTAGTACTTCCCTCACAATTCTCAATTTATTGACGTGACGGCCGTGCGACGCGACTTAGTCCTACATCCACCCAGTCGGGGTTTGAACTTTGACTGATTAGGTACGGGATGTGCCCACATCTCGCTTGAGGGCCACGCAAGATAGCCCATTGTGGTCGATACCCCGCGTCGTATTTCAAGGCTCTTCTGCATTTTCCAAGAAGCCCCAGCCTGATAGTTTCCATGGGGTTGCCTCTCGTGCAGCAACCCTGATGCCCACTTAGATGCGTTTGGTCGAACCAACTTCAGCTGCTGGAGATGCTATATTAAGTTTCCACTTGGACTGTGTTCAATGTATACGTAGATGGGTTAGCATGATAATAAAACTTGCCCTGGGATTAATGACGGCCTTGGGGCTTCAACATGTCATGTGAACACATAGGAAACAGTTGCAGCAGATAATGAACTAGATGGATATTAAATATGCATTATGAAAGAAGCGTGAAGTTGATTGTTGAAGAATTTAAACCCTTGGACAAACACAAGCTCATCCAATCGATTTTGAAGTATTGTATGAACTTGGCTATGGAAGCCCAAATGTCCAGCTTTGTAGTCAAAGGCCACTTGGCTTTCCCACACCTTAGCACTTGCCCTCTTCATGGAAGGTTCTATAAACATGTTAGTAATTACTCGGGCAGACAAGTTTAGTGTGACTTGCTCTATCTTCCAGCTCTGGATGAAGGCTTGGGCACCAGCCTCGCACTCATGGATGGGAAAGCCGATATTATAGGAGCAAGCAGGATTGATCAAGGCTTTCCTGACACCCCACTGGTTGTAGACGGTGAAGCGGAACCTGCCGTTACCAGAGGGAGCGTTGACGCACGTCTTTCGCACCTCATCAACATTGTAGATTCCGTTACCACCACCGCCGGAACACCATGCTGCTACAGCCCTGGTGGCATCGTTCTTGTCCTCCCCCCAGGGAATAGCGCCAGCGGCGTTGAAACAGACAGCTTTTTCGGGATACTTAAAGTCGATGGTGCGAACGCAGACATTGGCGTCGGCCCAGAGAGTCAAACAATCCTTGCCAACAGTAGGGTTCCACTCTTTGAACTGATCAAAGGAGATGCCGTACTCGGCGGAGATCTTCAAGCAGTTATCCTGTGCTTTGACAAAGTAGAACCTGTCACAGTTATCGACCATGCCGGGTTGGATGGGAAGAGGTGTGGTGATGCCGTTGTCGCCAGTGACTGACTCAATGGCAGTTGCTGGGGCTCTCTTGGTGAGAGTAGCTCCGGGAGCAGCAAGGGTTACACCAGCGCCGGTGAAAATAAGGGGAGCAATAGTAGAGAACTTCATGTCGGCGGTGGGGCTGTTGGTCTGGGTTCAGTGGCAGCTGTGCTTGTCTTGTGTTGGCGTGTGCTGATACGATTTCTCCAACTCCCAGAGACTTGCGTGGTATTTATGTGTTTTTTTGATTGATAATATCATCCGACTGTAGCATCGTGAGAAATCTCCCTATCACAAATATATGCAATTATACTCGTATATTCACAACGCTAATGCAGGGCCGTTAGGCTGCTGCCGCCCGTGCCTCTCCAAAGGTGCCCTGTTCATCGCCGTCTTCCAATAGTATGCGACTTCCGAAGCCTGGGCGAGTTGTTTTTGGAAGCGCCCGAAAGCTCAAAACTCTTTGTCGAGAGGCACAGCCCATCTTTCGAGCGGCACAGGTGGATAAAGTAATTATCCGCCGCCCGGGTGACACCAAACATCGCATTTCAGAAGCCTCACGAGGCCCAAGGCTGACTCGGAACATCGGACGGCGGGGTCTTCACGATTGACTACTGCGGAGAGTGATTTACGGTGTGAAAAGAAGGGTTTATGACCCACACCAAGACCGGCCATTTCCTGTTGTGGAAGTGGCAGAGTACATACAACGTGACATTGTGAGTAAGATTCTACTTAGCCGTAGCCGACACTTCAATCGATGCTCCCTGGTGGATAATTGCCACACTTTTCAAAGGGGAATGGATGCCATCCACCAATAAGAGGATACACGTGTCATTCCACACATCTGTTGTCAGCAGCCCATTGGACTAGCGGAAAGCTATAGCTGGACGGCTCGACTATAATTGTAAAACGCTGGTTCTAGCTGGAGCCAGCTGTGTCGCGAATGTTTTTGTTGATACTAAAATCCCCTCATACTAGCCCCAATGGTGATGACTGGTGATGAATTGATGACTGCAAGAAAATGATACCGATTCTTGAGCGATTGAGCCACCTCATGTCTACATGGATCCATCATGCACACTAAGTTTCGGTTGCATATTAGATTGCTTGACCGTTTGCAGTAGCGGATCGAAATGTCAAGCCAGGTCGCATGAACGCAAGATAGGAGAGACCTGCCAAATGCTAGGAGCGAGTCCAACTTGAACAGTGACTCATCGCAAACTACCAGCCAGCAATCAGGTCATGTGCAGGATATACATCTCACGTATCCTAAAAGGTCAGTTGTTTCCTCATAAACCATCTTAAAGGCTTACCGGGCTCCCTCTTCTCCTCTTCTCTTTAATACATCCGCCGCCTGCTTCGCCCGCCACAAATGAAACTTGTCAGCAAGCGCTAGCAAGCTGTTGATAATATAGCGCTTCGCAGATGCCGGACAAACATCCAAGGTTGCGACGTTGATCAGCGGCCACATGAGATAACGTGCCTCGGTACTAGTTGCCGAGTCGAGAAGGTCGAGGGAGTAAGGGACACTGGCGAGCATTTCACTGATCAATTCTGCGCTTTCAGCGAAAACCCTTTCTGTTGTCCAGTCTTGCATGTGCCCCTGCGTGCTTGATTCGCACAGTCGTTTGAGCATCCATTGTCTAACATTCAATCGGGTTGTTCTGGCAGTGTTATATAGACGAGCCACCTGCTGGTCTGGGTATCGATGCATGACACCTTTAAAAGTATCGATGCCAGAGATTTGCCGGCGACCGTCGACGCCACTCGCGATCTGGATGATTTCAAAGGGAGCCGTTTCCTCGAGCTCTTTTTGGAACACAGTGGCCCGGGCATCCAACTGTAGCAATACCATGAAGGCTTCTTTGACCGCCATATTACTTATCTTTGGAGCTGCCACGGCCGCCTGCGAGAGCAACTGCATGATCTGTATGCTAACAGTGTCGGGCAGTAGTGACGAGGATGTGGCATATTCGAATAGTTCTAAAAGCTCGACAGATACTGGGACCTTGTGGTTTACCGAGTTGATTAAGATGTTGACTCCAGCATGATGGAACAGCAGACGCCCAAAAGGACTGTCGAGCTGTCTTTTACCTCTCATTAGGAGAAGGTCAGAGGATCCTCGGATGTGCGTAACCCAGTTGTGAGAATCTCCTCCATCGTGAAAGCAGAGGGCTTCAAATGCAGATAATAGGAGCACTCGAATTAAAGAGCTGTCTAGTACCGCCGTATCAGGCTGGCTGAGATCTCGATTGACTCGTAATAGTGACGCAGCATAGTAGTGTCTCGCTACATGGAATAATTTGTCGTTGTTGTACTGCAAGGCCATTGATCCTAACGATGAGGCGCACAGGGCTTGCATTATGCCCTCATCATTATTCAAGAAGGTCGCATACTCGGGGAGATATGCAAAGGTTCCTGATCGGGCAAAGACGGAGAAGAAATAGCCAACTACAGTGGCTTCGAGTGGTGGTGGGACGTGCTGTGCTAAGTGCGTGATCCTCTTTTCAACTGGAGTTGCCTCTTGGGTTCTCTTTTCCCCATGACTCTTGTAGGATCGGCGTGCTTTTTTTGTTGTTTTGGAAGTTTCATCTCTGATCATGAAAGCCGGTGGACTTCGGTATGCACAATTGGTAATTCCCATGCGCCTACATGTAGAGCACTGCGGCTTGTTCCAGTCGCACTAATAAATTGGTAGTCAGTAGTAAACACAAAATGTGGCCCTACAGAGTGACTACCTTTCTTCTCTTGAGGCGGCAAGGCTCGCAGGCCAGCGAAGGCTTCCCTACAAAACCCATCCCAGCATATCAGCCACAGACCCTACCTGCCGATGGCTTGGTACAGTGGGTAATTTGGATCGGCAGTATGGTGACGTCCCGACGGCAGAGATTCAAGCGCTGATCAATAGTATTGAATCGTATGAAAGAGTCATCAGTGTTTATTTTTCGGGTCGAAAAAATGTATGAAAGAGGAAACTTGTCTCGACGATTCGTGGAGTTCCTGGTAGGAGTAAGCAAACTACCTCTAGCGTCGAAATGCCTGCCGTATACAGTTTAGCTCAAATATCAGATTGCACTGCCCAGTGCAATTTGAGTGACGGCACCAGCACAACAGAATAAACCAGCTTTGGAATCGCATTCGCACTCGATATGAAGATCCGCGAGGCTTAGATGGGATTCTATACTGGAAGGAATATAATGTTGGTCATGGACACCCTGGACGGCTTACGACGATCTTGCACAACATCATTGACTTTAGTGGGGTTGATGTTTACCAGATGGCTTTCTACCTCTTATAAATAGAGGAGCATTGCCTTTCCATGTCAAGACTATCTCTCCTTTCTATCTCATATCTTCGTCTGCTTCATACCATTACTTGAATTATTCAATCACAATAACCATGAAGTCTGTCTTCAAAGTCACTATCCTGCTCCTAGCGAGCTGTCCTTTGGTATATCCCTCTCTAGAGCCGCTTCTCTTGACAACAAGAACTAACGATGATGCCTGACAGACTCTTTCAAGCTCCCTTATCTATCCTGTGGCTAGATCGGCCACACCCAAAACAACTATAAACACCACGATGGCACCTATTGTAAACGACGAGTCTTTCAACTTCAATATCATGGTCTATATGGGAGCCGCCGCGTACCAAGGCGCTGATATCGGAGAAATCCTCGTCGCCGCAAACAATATCAAAGATGGAGACTTTGAAAGCTTCTACAAAGCCTTCCACGACCTCGCCGATCGTGTTCATCATCAAGCTATCGCCATCAACGCCACCAGGCATCCCATTTCTGCTAGAAATGCATTCTTCCGGTCATCCACCTACTACCGTGCCGCCGATGCATATCTGCACGGGAATTGGAGTGATCCCAGGATCAACGAGCTTTGGAAAAAGCAGGCTGCAGACTACAACAAGGCTATCATGCTTCTCCCACAGCCTGGTAAGCGTATCGAGATTCAGGCGGATAGCTTTACAATCCCGGCCATTTTCTTCAAGACAGACAAACCAGGAAAACGGCCAACAGTTATCATCGGCCAAGGCTACGATGGAGCTATGGAAGATTTGTACCACGTCATGGGTGAGGCTCTTATCCAGCGCGGCATGAATGTTATTGTATATGAAGGCCCTGGTCAGCCAACAGTCCGTCGATACCAAGACCTTGGCTTTATCCCACAGTGGGAAAGAGTCATCACTCCTATTGTCGACTATCTTCATTCTCGTAGAGATGTGGACTGCAGTAAGATTGCTCTGATGGGCTATTCATTTGGTGGTTTTCTTGCACCTAGAGCGGCAGCGTTTGAACACCGCCTCGCCGCTGTCATGGCTATCGACGGAGTGTACGATTTTGGCGAGGCCCTTCTTGCACAGTTCGGTCCCGATGGTGCCAAAGCCGTGCGTGCGGGTGAAAAGAAGCTTGTCGACAAGATGGGCAAGCAGATCCAGGCGGATCCCACCTCCCCGACCTCGTTGCGCTGGGGGGTCGACCAAGGTGAATGGACTTTCAAGACACATTCTGCATATGACTTTGTCAAGCAAGCCCAACAGTATACGCTCAAAGGGCTTGTCCACAAGATCAAGGCACCTGTGTTTGTCGGCGATGCTGAAAGCGACATGTTCTTCCCGGGGCAAGCTGAGAAGTTGGCTAAAGAGCTTGGTGAGCTTGGTACATACCATTTGTTTAAGAATGTTGTGGGTGCAGGTGAGCATTGTCAAGCTGGGGCTTCGGTGTTGATGAATCAGGTTTCGCTGGATTGGTTGGAGGATGTCTTTGCAAAGATTGGATAACTTTTTATTATCAACGGTAGTTTTCTGATTGGGTTGCTCTGCGTTATTTGTTTAGAGATGGGCCAAGCTGTGGACAGAGCATGGAGAGATTTGCCCTGGTTTAATCTAGCCTCATTTGGTTGCCTTGAGTAAATCGATGAGTTTTGCCAATATCTGGAGTTTATGCAACACTAGCACTTTTATCGTGTTGAGTAGATTTAGTTGAAATATTGTTTGTATGAGATTATAGATTTAATTTATGTATGGTTCTGGTTTTCCAGCTGATCTGTGGTAATGTATTTAAGCAATATGCTTCAAGCCGCTAAGGTAGAGTAAAGAAAACGCCTCCATAACACCGTGAAATACAATTTGAGTCACTCCAGCTCCTGCTTTATCATCTCCCCATGACAAAGCAAGATGACTATGGAGTAGTATCTTCGTTAGTCTTATTTTCTTCAGACTCTTGGCCGACGAGTGATTCAAGCTTCTCCCGGAACGAATCGTCGTAGTGACTCATGACAGAGGCGGCGCGAGGATTTGTCCGCGCAGTGTCGACTGATGTACGAGCAGATGGGGCGCTGTCCATCGAAAAGACCGACTCGCGGCCAGTCGTTGAAAGGTGGCTGCTGGAGTTGGTTCTCGTGGGTGGGTATAAGTGTTTTGTGGAAGCAGCCGAGACTCCTCTCTTTTCAAACATGGCCAGTTTATCCGAAACGGAGCCAGCCCGTTTCGGCAGCGAGGTCAACTCTTTGTTAGGCTTGGCGTTCTCCTTCTCTTCCAGCGCCTTGATCCAGCTCAGGCGGTCGTTCAACGTGCCGGTTTGCTTCCTGGTGGCTGAAATTGAGCGCGGTGCCGAGGTGTTTTCAGTTGGTTTCGCGCCCGCGCCATTCATGGTGGGGGGGCCTTGATAAGAATGCCTCTTCAAAAGTGAAGGGCCGTTAAGAGGGATCTGTAATGTCTGTACAGGCTTGGGAGCTGGTGGAGGTGGCGGGCCCATTGACCCTTCAAAAGTGGCCTCAGTGGGTGATGTGGCGGCAACTTCTCGGATTGTGGAACGTCTTCTGTGAGCGGCAGCCCATGTTGATAATTCTTTAATTTGTGAAGTAGCGTTCACCTCCATGGTAGATCCTGGGCTCATAGAGGTGGGACGCAGTGAATTTGAGGCGTGGCTGTCAAGTGAGACTCTGCTGACCATCTCCCACTCTAGAGGAAGTGACTTGCGATTGTGCTTGACATTTTTGGGCTGGGGTATTAAATGTCTAGCTTCAACAGGTCGTCCACGATCCAGAACGCTTGGTGCCGAGGGTTCTGCGGTGGTTAGAGCTGCCAGCGACGATTCTCTAGCCTTTTCCTTGTCGGCACCCCCAGTCGATGAGTCAGCCTCTTCATGGTGCTCATACTGGTGAATCTCCGGGAGCTTCTGCAGCACTAGAGGGTGAATTTCCGGGGCATCTGGGTGATTGGCATCCTGAGCAGCTGGACACGTGTCGATGGGCGACGATAGCCTTTGGCGCTGCTTGTCTGAGTTTGCAGGATTGACCAGCCAGCCGTTGGGCAGATGCAGACCTTCGAGGGCATTGGACTGCACCTCGAGGGGCTTAAAACGCGTTGGGCTTGGCTGAGAAGGCTTCTCGGACGCGGCGTTGAGTTTGGCCCTTGATTTGCGTGACCTCAGGCGTGGGAAAAAGCACGACAGCTTATGAGCCAGTGGACGCCATAATGATTTATCGTCTTCCTTGCCAGTCATGATCCCTATTCTCGATGCTATCGCCAGTGGTGGCAACTTGAGCAGGTGTGGCCCGGAAGGAAAGAAAAGGGTTCAACAGCCGATGGTTGTTGTTTTGACGAAAGGGGCGAGGAATGCGTTGCATTGAGAGCCCCTTCATTGTTTCGCCTAGTGGGCGGTCTTTACTGGAATTGGCTGGTGCCGGCTGAACCGACATAAAAGGTGGACCATGCTCCGGTCACGTTCAATGCGAACCGGGGTTGAAACTGTCGCCATTTGTTTACTCTTGTCCAGAATCTGACGTATTGTCTCGGGTTGGATTCTTCACGGTAGCCTAATGTGTTGAAATAACGGACGCTAACTCTCGACGTGCACCTCTTGTCGTGTTGTGGCATGAATGTAAACAACAACATCATTTCACGCCATGTCATCCAATCACGCACGAATGTATGCGATATGAGAATGAAATTGGGTCAATCTTCTTTCTCGCCTAACCAGCTCATCTGCTCATCACACAGTTTATGCAGGGGTCCGCAACCTGACATGATCGATAGGGCTGAGGCTGCAGAGATCTGGTAATGACATGAAAGCCATCACAAAAACAAGGTCTGTACAGCTTCAATAACAGGCCGCGCTTTTTTAGTCTCAGAAATGCAGGACGCGTTCTTTGTCTTCTGGAATGTTGTGGGCACCAGGGTGTTGGAGCTACTGGCCGCCACTAATTTTAGCGAATTCCCCACGAACTTAGCTCAACGGTGCAGGGTAACTGTGCCGAGATGGTCAATCTGTGGTCAACGAGCACAAACGCAACAGGAAGACAATGTTACCCATCAACACTTGGTGATAATAACCAGCCATCAAGTATAGCCTCTTGATGATTGTTTTGATTAGTGGTAACGACTCTGCGGTTGATCGACATGCCTTGAATATGATGTCTGCTATTTTGATCATGACCCACTCACTGGATCTTCAGCGTTAGATGTGTTTAGCAAATGTTCCGAACAGTATCGGAATGCAACATCGTTGTTGTTTGTGAACAGATTGACCCCAAGGCAAGTGAGAAGTGGCGACTTTGGACCAAATAATAATTCTCTTGGTTGAAATTAGTCTAAAACATGGTAATGCTTGCCTAACCTTGATTTGACGCGTCACACAGACAGGCAAGTCTTTTGCTACCCTGTAGACACAACATCGAGAAAAGCACTGGCCATATATATCGTTGGCAATTTAGAACGCTGCAGAGCAACAAAAACTGCTTCGGTGAGCCTTCAAATGTCCATAACCGAACGAGGCTCGAGAGACTGCCAGCAACTTGTAAGTCACATTCACCTATCATTAATCCTAACGCGACTCTTCCCATCTCACATCCTTTTGCACATTGATTGATCCCAGAGGGATAGCCTCAACAACTCCCTCCTTGGCACGCTCCACCACCGTGTTTTGTTGATTGTAGTATGTCTCTGGCCACAATACAGGTTCTTCGGCCGAATCGTTGTCGTGAAGTCTCCGGAAAGGACCATCTTTAGCCGGAACCCTCTGTCTATCCGACTGCTTCGAGCCACTCCCGCCGATGGTGACGATTCCCTCCTTGCTACGATCTTGAGATGCCTTGGTGACGAATCGGCCAAATAAGACGTACATCAGCGGTTGCATGGTCGGGAGACATGCACAGAGCAACCCCACGGTTGGCTCAATTACTGTCCATATCCAAGGTGTTGAGATAAGCTCTGCGGAGTTTGAGTAAGTTCCCGTGATATGATCTCGAAGGGAGAAAAGAAACCTACTAGTGAAGTCTGCCTGAGGCCCTGCTTGGAGAAGGCTGACAATGTACTTGAGGCGGATACAACTGATGATTACAATGCTATGTCCTATTAGCACCAAGCCTTCGGATCTCGACGCAGCTCTGAGGTAGCTTACAGTCCACCAAGGAGAAAGATACCAGCAATAGCAATCTTTTGGGACCGTGGCACTTGAACCTTGGAGACTTCAAATACTGGTAACCCTATGATCATAGCATCCATAACAACATTGGGGATGGAGTTCCCGATAAAGAATCGATTCTTATCGAGGCATTGCCCTCCCTCCATGAACGGCTTCCATGCTTTGTCGACTGGCGTGCATTGGAAGATGGAAGTGAAGACTATACCTACCCACCAGGCAAAGGTTAGCCCGCCGAGGACGTACCCGCCGAATTTCATTGAACGCGTCGGGAATATTCGGTAGTACATAAGTAGTATGCCACCTTTTATCGTACAGAGTACCGTGCCGTACACGAATTCTGTCAAGAACAGGCACTATCGAAGTTGATGTTGGCAGGCAGTAACGACGAATGGATAAATGACTTCTTACCAACTGAGCTCTCCCGAGACGTTCTGGATCTTGCATCATGTTGACTGCCAGCGGCTTTCCAACCCCTCCAAAGTACACAGCTGCGTTCATGTCACTCAGGGTTCGGGATAGGTCTTGAAAACACAGGCTTACATGCAATAGCCACTGCAGCAGTACCCCAGAGTAGAGGCTGGTAATGTGATTAGGGACATGTCCACGAGGGGAATCCTAGTTGGTGCAGGCTTACCAAAGATGCTATGATCATCCAATCATCACGCTCCAGTGCCATTTGCTTGCGATGTCGCGCCCATACTCTTGTGGCCACGATGCCTAGGGCGAAAGGAATTGACACAGCACTTACAATGACCAATGATGGACCTTCGTCATGGTTGAGAACATCAAGTGGAAGCGACGAGGCTGACATTATAGTTGAGAAGCAATCTAGGGATTTGAATTGAGATGAAAGCAAGCAAATAGAAGAGCGGGCGCTATCAAAGTATGGTTATGTATCGAATACCGCACGGACAGCATCAGGGCGAGGAGCAAAGACAAAACAGCTGATTGCGGACTCATTTTCACTTCAAAAGAGGGCGAGTCAGTTAGAGTAGGATCGGAATCTCCAAGGAAGACATGTCCTTGTCTACATGTTCCTCCATGTTCCTCCATATGGCCGAGAACGACTGAGGTTCTGGATCGTGACTAGTTTCCGTGGTGGTTGGTGCCATGCCAGTCAGTGCGTGCAGCAGGTGCTAGGGTAGGGCCGGAGTAGCGTCACATCGCACCCAAACTCTAAGTCGAACCATCGCACCGTGAGCCCACTTTCGGAAGCCGTGATATTATCGCCTTGAGTTTGGCAACTATTAGCACTAAACAAGGCTTGGTCTGCACAGAACATCGGCAGGGGACTGCTGCGGAAATCCAAATAAACCCTGCGGACACGTGCATGACCCAATCAGCTGTTTCTTTGAGTATTGATCCGCCTGCAAATCATTGCCGATATCCATAGTTGATTATAAAACCGGGTTTCAATCCATGCTGAGGTGAGACATCTTATCATTCCATCACCCAAATTCAATCGACTCTCGTGAACCCCTTTACCAGCAGGAATGAATCAGAGACCCGTTCTACTGTTTGTCACAGGAGCCTGGCATCCTCCGAAATGCTATGAAGGTCTGAAGATCGCTCTTGTCAATCTAGGTTATGAATGTGTCATCCCTGAGCTCCCAACTGTAGGGCCCAATAGCCAGGGAGTTACATGGGAAGCAGATGCAGTCAAGATTGCCGACGCTGCAGAGCAATTCTTTCTCCAGGATCGCGAGGTTGTTCTAATTGCCCATTCCTACGGTGGTATTCCAGCAACTGCTGCAACACAAGGACAGGGAACCCAAGAACGGTCAGCAGCGGGCTTGAAAGGAGGATTTCACTCAATCATATTTCTGGCGGCCTTCGCGATTCCAGTGAGAGGCTGGGATCTTATCACAACCTTTGGCGGGTCATACCCAGAGTGGCTTGAAACTGGCGAGAACTACACAAAGGTACGACGAACAAAGCATGTAGTCAATTCGTGGCTGACGACCTGCAGAACAAACTCACCAGGATGATGCCTGAACAAGCTCGAGACATCGTCTACAGCGGCTGCACTAGAGAAGCAACGGACAAGGCCCTGCAGCACACGCAGCCGCATTCTCAAGACGCGTTCGAGACTAGCCTGAACTTTATCGCTGCAGATATCACCATTCCCAAGACCTTTATCATTTGCGAGAAGGATCAGCTGTTGTCGCCATCTCTCCAGGAACAGCTTGTTCAGTCGACGCCGGGTATGAAGGAGGCCAGACTCGTCCTGGGGCACAGCCCGTTCCTGGAGAATACGGAGAAAACAGCCAATTTGATTGCGGAAATCGTCGAGGGACAAGACTAGCAGGGTTGAATGTACTTAGCTTAATACACGGGAACCGCCGGTAGACCTCAGCCCTGCGCGGTTCCGCAGATCAACGCCTCATGATACCGGTTCCGCACAATAGCTTCCGCAATCACGCTAGATTTCTTAGCCGGACGGATACGAGGCGATACCTCTCTCACTACTGCCTCGTTGATGGAAAATGATCTCGCGAAGGTTGTAAGCTTGCAGAAACTGCCGTGCCTCTCATAGCTTATATAAAATCGGACTAACGTATACGCTTGAGTCCATACATCGCGTTTCCTCGTCGATCCAAGCATTTTGAAGATTCGCATTCTCGCTGGATTTACAGAGCCTACCCCTATCCGCGATCCACAAATCAGGAAATTTTTAAGCTCCAGGCAATACTCGACGCCCGCGTTGTATCCGCTGATACTTTTAGACCAATATGTAGCGGTAGCATATCCAGTTTGTACTCATCCCGGTATTTTGAGACGGCGCTGTAATTATTCTACGGATAATAATGAGTCCAACGGCGAGCAGTAAATAAAGTCAACTCGTCCGAGTTTGCATGAGCCTCCATCTCACGTCAGCTGAGTCCTCACACGTCATCTCACAACGTGGGGAGCAGTTATGACTTTATGATTGGACTGTTGAACGCCGGACCCACTGCCTGAGAGAAAACGGTTTAATAAAACCGCTTCTCAATGCTTATTTAGATGCAATCAACACTTTTGCTGGACAAGTAAATAATCATCAACGCCCGCTCAATAGGAGGACCATCATTTTATATCTCGGTATCGCACTTGGAAGACGTATACCGAACATCAAATTCATCATGGCACCCATCAAAACTATACCCACCTTCTACCGAATCATCTTCACCTGGGTCGACCCTCTGGTGGCCTTTGTAACAGGCTACCTCCTCGTCTTCCATCGCGATCTTATTCTTGGAATGCTATCACCCCTCTTCACACCTCGCGAGGTGGCCTACGACCCTTGGCTATGGCAAGTTGCGGCTGCATACTGGCTGATTGCTCTTCTGCAGGGCGGCATGCTTCGCTACACAGATGATCTGGGTATCTGGAAATTCAGCAACGGAGCAGTTTGCATCATGGATATAATGATTTTGATAAGCATTTGGGAGATGCGACTTCCTCCGCACAATTGGTCTGTGGCAACAATGTCGCAGAGCGATTGGGGCAATGTGTATGGAGGTGCCATGTTTGGTGTCATAAGGATTCTTTTCCTCCTCGAAGTTGGCTTCTCTAAGCAGGACAAGATTAAAGTTCGATCATCGTAAGGGAAATGTACAACCTGTGTGATGGGCACACTAAGAGTCGTCACTTGGGGCGACAAAGGAAACTTATTCCCCTACGCAACCAAGCAGGCTGGTCAGACGGCCCCAATCGAGAATCTTCAATGAAATGCTGCAGACCAAGCTCTATGGCCAGATTTCTGGCTTACGCCAAAGGAAACATCATGTCGGCTATCCAAGAAGGATCACAGCCTCATGCAAATAATCTGGAAGGTCCTACCAGCGAAGTACAGCAAAGTGACGACTGCAGGAGCACCCTAGTATATCTGTTCAAGTACATGTATACCTTTTTACTCATACTGCTCGCTATTTGAGAGTTACTCGTGATTCCTAATGACACCACCTTGGTTTGTAGCTTGGGGTTATGTGAATGGGTGCTTGGCATCGCAGCATAATGCCGGATCAGGATATAAGCACTGTGACGTCAAACTTTCTCATTCGCTCTTGTTCATCCAACATATCGAAATATAGATAGTCTTGTAGACTTCAATGGTGAGTTTTCCATAAAGGCTCATTATCAATAGCCCCCGCTCTGAATGATTATGGCTGATTGGATTTTGCCAGAGGGAAGTGCATTTGCTGATAGAGATTGATAAATTGGTCAATACACAGATTCTCATGGCCGATAGTCGTCTACAAAAGTCACTCATGGTCACTCGAACGCAAGGGCCAGCTCAAGGGCGGCTGCTACAATCTCAACGGCTCGAAGTGTGCAACTTTCAGATCCGGAGCCTGCACGATAAGGATGTTAAAATATTCACTCAGCGATGCTCGCTATCGCTTTTGGGATTATCATCTATTACTATAGAGAGGAAGCAAGAACAGTAACGGCGCCTGGTGTTGGGTGTATGGTTATCCTTTGTAGTATCTAAACCAGTTGAAGAGTCTGCTGACCTACACGTATAGTGCGAATTCGAACATTGACCTTTGTTAAATAGTGACCCAGTCATTTTATATAACGGGGGCTGGATACGCTAGGCCTTGCCCAATCACGGGATGTATAGGAGAAGCGACTGACTTGACATCAGTTAACGAGTGTACGAATTATGTTGCTAGTAGATGTATGCGCGATAAAATCCCTCTTGTTGTTCAGTCTCGTCAGGAAAGTAGGGCCTTAGCTAAGCTCCGTATTTCCGGCCTGCCAAGATTAATTCCGCCATCAAAGCCTATGCAAGCTCACACTCTATCAAGCTCTCAACGCCATTTGCAACAGTCCAAATGTTCGTAATCTTTAATCCAGCCTTACTAACGAGACTCTCCCAGTTATCCCGAGTCCGTTCCCGCGAGGCAAGGAGGGTAAGCATCATAATATCTAGCGCGGTGGCCTCCCATTGGGCGCCAGTGTTGGGGATCACGTTCTCGTTGATCAAAACCTTGCTGTAGCCGGGCTTCATCGCAGCTCTGACTGGTTCCAGGATCTTGAGACAAGTCTCGTCTGACCAGTCGTGAAGAACAGAGTGCATGTAGTACGCGCGGGCGCCTGATAGATGTTAAAAGAGAAGACAAACAATGCAGAGTTGACTTACCTTTGACAGGCTGCTCGGTGAAGAAGTCGTGCTTCATGCGTTGGATCTTGCTATCAAGCGTGGTGATCTGATCGATGACGACAGGAAGGTCCTGAAGGATGAGGTGACCCGGCGCGTTGGGGAACTTGCGGTGGAATTCTTCAATGTCATGGCCGAAAGAGCCGCCAATATCAACCAGGAGGACAGAATCTTCACTCTTATCCAAGTCACCAATCAGTCTCTCCTGTACAGGAAAGAAGTCGGTGTCCATCCAAGATGGTCGACCTTGACGGTAGCCGCCCATGTGGAGGTGGAACATTTGTCCGTAGGGAGGGTTTGTATGAAGATGCTCGAAGAAATTCTTTTCTGTCTTGTATCCATGCTGGAGGGGAGAGTTGCCGATGTCGGTAGCATCCTTCCACTCGTTGGAGTCGGCCCATTCATGGAACTGACCGAGGGCGTTAATACAAGCTCCTGAACTATAAGCAGATATGAGTATCGTGAATGAGACAGTGACAATGGATCGTGCTTACATGCAAGGGTATCCAGCATTGATGAACGGGAAAGCCATGGACTTGATGAAGTTCGTGGCTTCATATGTATCCTGTCCAACCTCTGTGATATAACCCATAGATGAGACATGTCGCACAAGACGGGCTAATGAAGTCAGTTGGTATATCCATACTCAGCCAAGGATATAATCACCAAGCAGAACAGGGTCAATATTCTTTTCCTTTGCAACATCTGCAACCTTGAAGGGCCCTTGTATCTTGGCTACATGAGTCCAGACATCTTTGACGGTACCGGCAGTCAATGCGCAGTGTAGTGAAGGCTATGTCCAAGATGATTAGCGGGATTTGAAAGCTGTCAGTTTAGACGGGACCTACCTCGGCCCAAACCTGACGCAGCATTGTCTCTCTGGGTGTCTCAAGAGACTGCCAGAGACTCTTGGCTTTTGCCATCAACTTCAGCCTTGCTTCTTGGTCATCCTCGCTAAAGCTATCGCTCAAAGAGTTGATCTCTTTGATCAAGGCAGGGACAGCGTTGATGTTTGCAGCCTTGAGGGCAATGGAGACATCCTCGGTAACGTCTCCATTCTCGGAGCCAGAGCTTGGCGTCTCAGAGGGGCTGACAGCCGTGACTGAACTTTCGGCTCCTTTCTTCTCTGCAACGGTCGCTCGCTCGTCTACGTGGGGGGTGACTATATTAGCCATAATGTACAAATGTCTGTGTGATAGTAGTAGGTATTGATTTGGTTTGTATGACGGGAAAAGAGAAACAATATTTGTCTCAGGGGGATGCTAATTATAACGGCAAGACAGAAAGGCATAGCCAGAAAGGGGATGAGGAAACACCACGCACCAGGAACTCGGGCGAATACCCCCTGGACTTGCATGGAGATGACATGTGTGTTGGTTTTGCGCGCATTTTAATCGTCACACGTGCAGATACAATAACATCGCTATGCCGACAACTAGCTCGATTGGCTCGCCTCAGACTCTGCAGTCGTTCATGTCGTACTTCCAAGAGATCTTCACAAAAGAATGACACCACCGTCCTTGGCGAATCTTTCTCCTCAACGTATTCAAAATGGTTTGTCAGGGTATCCATGTTTGTACTGGCCTATCAACTTAGCCACAGTGTTTCAACGCAAAAGGTCGTGGAGACCCTAGAGACTCTTTCGTGAGAAAGTCGCGAGAGGATGCGAAAACTGTAACGTTGAACCAACATATATTCAGGGGCCGTACTAAGTGTAAAGGTGGGCCAATATCGGACAAAGGAAGGTTTGGCGAATGCAACATCGAACCAACAGCATGACGGCTGAATCTGGTAAAGACAGACACTGGGCAGTCTGCGTGCCATAATCGATGATCCATCCAAATTAATAAAAGCACTTCTAGATACAGGGCATGAAAGCTTTTGTGTTGTAACGGATTGTTGTGTGATCAGCACGAAGTGAGTGTCTAGCGGATGATCATCGACTTGATGTCCGAGAATCTCTTCAGCGGAAGATGAACCCGGCTCGCCAAAACTAAAACTCCGCTGCGGACCGTTACATTGATCCTTGCGTGTTCGTCAAACGACAAGACAAGAGGCCCAACCGCATGTGACAAATTGCAGGATTATACGCATTTTCCATTTGTCGAAATTATCGAAATCATGCCACACAAGCTTTGCAATCAGAGACCAACAACTTATCTCTATTATGACCGTTGTCTACTGTACGTTCAGTTTGTTTGTTGTATCTGTCCCAAAAAAATAGCATATGCACAACTTCCAGCATTAACTGACATTCTGCATCCATGTCGAATAAGATCTGCCCCTGGTCCTCGCCCAGCTTATTTCATGGAGACCATCCCCACCCTTGGCATTGTCATTTATCATATTCCCGCTCATACAACATAACTCCACAGTTGACCTTGCAATTGTATTTCATGTTTGCCCACCTTGCAGTTTCTAGCTTCATTCACATGCGATACCTCTGTACCGCCCAGAGACAACAAGACCAGGCACTCGGAGAAGTCCCCTAAGAAGGACAAATATGATGTCAGTAATATTACTTGTTGATCTGGGTGGAAGCATCTTGCCTCTTTACCCTAACACTATGAGACAAGACACGCGTTCCAATCACTCAACATCCATGGACACAGTGTGCAATTCCATAATGCACAACACTTAGAGACAGGCTTGTTGATCCTTTACTCCTTATTCACCTTTCTTTTTCCCCAGGTCTCCGGGACTTAAGAGTAAGCCCTCACCTGACCGCGCGGTAGCCACTAAATAGCTGTTTCTCTGGACTCCCAACGCAAGCCAAGATGTCCTCAGGGAACCCCCACTCGCAGGCGTATCTCGATGCCAACAAAGGACCAACAATCCTTGGGATTGTTCTCACTGTCTCGATTCTCAGTACATTGTTTGTCTTTGGAAGAGTGTTTACTAGGAAGAGAATCATAGGCGCACTCCACCTAGATGACTGGCTCACCATTGTTGCTGTGGTTAGTTCCCCCAAGTGCAAGCGTTGACGCCCACTTATTTGCTGACCCTACCTAGATCTTCCAGTGGTGCCAAGTCGCTGTCACTATCGTGGCTGTTCGCAGTGGCAATGGCAGACACTTTGACACCTTAGATGTATCGCAGCAGCAGAATGCCACTTTTTATACAATCTTGGGATTTCCATTTGGTGTTATGGCCTTTGGGTTTCCCAAGCTTGCAGTGGTTGCGCTCATCACGCGTCTTATGAACCCAGGGCGAATGCATAAGATTTTCCTTTGGGTTCTAGCTGGGACCTGTATGCTGAGTCTAATCGGATGCATCATCATTCTGTTCGCCCAGTGTTCACCAGTTGAGTCTCAATGGACTTTCTCAATCACCGACAAGACCTGCTGGAGCCCTTACGTTCTAGTCGATTTTGCCATCTTCTCCGGAGGTGGGTGGCCTATTCCAGGATAGTTTCTCTCCTGCTAACGTTTTGACAGCATTGTCTGCAGCCACAGACTTATACCTCGCTATATATCCTGCCGTGGTACTCTACAGCTTGCAGATGAATAAGCGAAAGAAGATTGCCTTGTCATGTGCCTTGGGTATCGGTTCAATGTAAGTATCATATCCACTCACCACTGGATCAGAAGCTCACACTCGTGCAGCGCCACAATAGTAGCGATTTACAAGTGCACTCGACTACCTTCACTCGCGAGCCCTGACTTTTCGTGTAAGTTCTGCCGTGTTCTGCGTAAAGTTATGAAGTTAACATTTTCTAGATGAAACATCGGACCTGGTCATCTGGACAATGTAAGTTAGCATACTTGTCACCCTTAATCAATGGATCCTGACATGATACATACAGTATTGAAGCTAGTACCATTATCATCGCCTGCTGCATACCTGTTCTACAACCACTCGTGGACGCCATTCTAGGTCGGCAGACATTTGGATCCTCACCAGGATACAAGAATTACAATTCATCTGGATACCAGAACTACGGGAACTCGGGCACTGGCAAGCATCGCTCCAACATCGAGCTCAGCGATAACCGACAGGGACGTAGCGCCAATCGAGGGGATACTGCGGATATAAAGTACCTTGGATCTGGGGCAGCGGAACTTGACTCTCAAGAGAGTATACTGCGACATGCGGGTCCAAAACCGACGGATGCAGCGTCACGGGACGAGTGAAGCGACAGATCAAGACTGATCTGTGGTTTAGCTCGATTGCATGGGTCGGCCCGCACCGATATGGGAAACTCAATATTATATTGTGTGCGACTATCATAACCGAGTTATTACACGTCTATTTCACATCTGTATAGACACTGAGTCCATCGTAGAGCTGACCAAAGATACCCCCATGCCACTCGGTCACCTGCTTCCATTCGTTCTCGGGCATAGTGACATGCATCATCCTGAGCCACGCACCAACCATCATGTCGGCATAACTGGCCTGGGTACCCAGCAAGAAAGGTCCACTTGTGTTTCTGGAAAATAGTTTGGCCAGATCGCCGAGCATCTCTCGCAAAGACTCCATCAGCTTCTCTCGTGCCTCGCTAGTGGGCAACAAGTCGTCCCACTGTTTAAGCCCCGCACGCTGCACAAATTCAGCCTTGCTCTGCTCCTCAGTGGCAGGTTCAAAGGGTATTCCGTCAACTCCAAGCTGGACGTGTGCACTGAAGGCGGCGTCTATGCTCATATTGAACTTTGCATATTCGGGAAAGTCACTGTCGCGACATTCAGAGAGAGGAACCAGGATGTAGGGATGCTCAAAGTCGAAGTCAAGTGTCTGAGGCGGGAAGAGGTCGCCGCCAGAATTTGGGTAGGTCTTTTGTAGGTGGAGGGCAATGTCGAAAGAATCGCCGATCAGGGAACCAGTCTTGGGATCTTCGATCATGGGCAAAGTGTAATAGTCTTTGCCATCAGCAAATTTGCGACATGCTGGTACTTTGAGGTTGGTGCGCACTTTGGTAATGTCGGGAAGGGCAATCCATGACGTCGAGTACGGCACGCCCTTGAAGTTGAGCGCAAACCGGGTCTTCCAAGGGTTTGGTGCGTAGCAGTTCTTCTCCACCGGTTGACGAGGGGAAATGTCATAAAATACAATGTTGTCTGATGGAGCTGAAGTCTTGGACATGTTGGCGAGTGGTAGTTTGAGCTTTTACTTGATGCGTGTGTTGTTTACGTAGCGTTTAAAATTTGGGGCTAGATACGAGAATGTATGCCGTGGCTATTTTTAGTTCGGTGTTTGGTTGTGCTAACTTTCCATCACAGGCTTAGTTGCCCTGAAGCCAACTGCTGGAGAGTGTCAGGAGATTGCGGGGTGAGCCAGGGGTAAATAATGAATAGGTAAAGAACTCTGAATTTTATACCAAAGTTGCCCAACTTTTTAAGCCGCCCGGTTATGGTGACCTTCCTTGGCGGTCCATCAAGGTATAGACATTTTGGGAGTCAACGTCTCGTCGTGCATGTTTTACTAATTGCATACCTATGGTGGTTTTTCTAGCATTGTCTGTAGCTAGATACAAACAAAGAACTTCTTCGTAAGACTAAACCGAATCCATATTATGAACAAGAGGCCAACAATTGACATGCCGCCGGCGTAATAAGCTGCCGGTCGGAACAATGAAACGCCACCATCGCCACTATTATTTGCCAGTGAATATATGCCCGACGCGATTGGGGTGCCCTTTTCAATTGGTTAGCTCGATACACAGTTTTGATGAAATTGTAGGAAGACTTACAAAGAAGAATCCGCAGAACCAAGTGGTCCACACCAGTGGCAGGATACCTAGCGTATTCTCCGGCCCCATTGTCGCACCAAGCATTGGTGGAACAAGGCTGAAGAAAGCGCCACACCCGATACCATTGAAGATGAGAAAAATCGAGAATATCCCGACCGTAGATGCCAGAGGCCATACGACAAGAGAGCTTATGCCAATGAATAATAGACAGACGATCAGGCTGTTGAGAGGACCGAGTAAGTGATCCGCTGTGTAGCCACCCAGGACTCGGCCAACGGTAGAAGCCAAATTCCACGCCGCCAGAATCACGATGGCAATCTGGTTCGAGTAACCCATGGACCTGGAGAAGATGGGTATAAAGTATGGTGGGATGAAGAGAGGAAAGCAGGATAATGCAGTTCCGGCGATGATTAGAAGGAACCGTGGCTCTTTAAAGCGATACCTAAGATCAACGTCAGGCAAAGGTCAGATAATTGTAGGAAGCATAAACACTCACCATTGAAGCTTGAGACCTGTAGTCATCAATCCGCTGGGTTGCTGGATAAAGTACGACGCCGGTACACAGACGCCCCAGAGCATCAGGCCGAGGATCCGAAATGTCCAGGCGACGTCAAGCCTTTTCACTAGAAGATTTGTCGCAATGCTCATGACAGCTGCGCCAAGGCTCCCTCCGCCGAACACGATGCCCATTGCCAGGCCGCGGTGTCGTTTGAACCATCGGAGGGGAGCGGTTGAGCATGCCTTCAAGGCATGATTAGTCTGAGTACGAGTTTAATGGACATTGCGAATTTACTTACAAAAATGCAGAGTCCTCCGCCAATGCCGAAAATCACACCGTGGAAAGCGAACAGGGCTCCAATATGGTGTACTGTCCAACTGGCAAGGAACTCTCCCAACCCCATCAGAACACCACCTGCCAGGGCCGTTTTCTGATAGCCGAGCTTGCGGACCGAAATACCCGAGACAATACTGAGCGAGATCATGAAGGAGGTTGCGAGTGACCCGACAAAGGTCAGGGTTGTTAGACTCGTTCCGGTCACTTCAACAAGTCTGACTTGCATGATGCCCCAAGAGTACACAACGCCGAGGTAGACAAAAAGGGAGCAAGCCGCAGCCACAACCGCGATCCATCCTCGGGGATTATCAAACTCGATCTCTGCAGGCTTTTCGGCGGGAGATGGGGAAGCAAGTCGTGAGTTGTCGGTGTCGTTTCCCTTCTCGTTGTCGGATGAACTTGATTGAGAGGGCCAGTCTTTGACTGGACTATTGGCGTGACTCGTCATATCCATGAGACACGAATTATTGATCAGAGAAACGATGGAATCTGAAAGGTGATATGCTCATGCTGATGAGAATAGTATGGCATAAATGCGAGAGCCATCAGGTTAAATATCTGACTCGGCAACTGACATCGGTTTTGGCAATCGCAAAGCCGACGCGGAACCGATGCTTTGACCACATTATCTTTATGTAGTGGATCGTTGTATATGGTTTTCCTTGTCATAAATATGTTTCTAAAGGGCGATGGGCCGGGTGTAGTCGGCTCGTCGGTGTTCCGCTGAAAAAAATGCCATTCCCGAGTTCCGACGTCAACCATCGGATTTCGGTTTAGACCTCTTATAAATGAATGACAAGATTTCAACAAGTCAAATGTGCAAAATATCAAGAATTAATTCAGTCTTTATTCAAGGTATCAAAACCGAAAACTATTTTTTTTCATCTTTGACATTTTCTCTCATCATGGCTCCTTCAGCTACAGACGTTACGGATGATTCCACCCACCACCAATCCACGCTTGTTAAGCTCATGCAACAAGAAGGCTGTTTGATGCACAGGTCACTTGTGCAACACCCTTACATGGTCGAATCAGCAAAGGGTATAGAGTTGAATCTATCGAACGGGCAAAAGATCATCGATGGCTGTGGCGGTGCAGCAGTTGCTTTGATCGGCCACGGCAATGAAGAAGTCATCCAAGCGATTTCCGATCAAGCCCGAAAGGTCAGCTATGTTCACACACAATCCTACACAACTGCGCCAGCCGAGGAACTTGCCAATCTTCTCCTTCAAGGTAACCCTTATGGTCTTGAGAAAGCCTTTTTTGTCGGAAGTGGCAGCGAGGCTGTCGAGTCAGCACTGAAGCTGGCGCGTCAATACCATTACGAACAGGGTGACCTTGATAGAGTGCACATCATCTCTAGACGTCAGTGCTATCACGGAAACACAATGGCCACTATGTCTATCTCTACCAACATTGCTCGACGAGCACCATATCAAGGCTTCCTGTACCCCAACGTCTCCCACGTCTCGCCCGCTTTTGCGTATCATTACAAGTATGAGACCGAGAGTGAGAGTCAGTATACCGCTAGACTCATTACAGAGCTTGAAGAGGAGATTCTGCGTGTCGGTCCGAAGAATGTTGCTGCTTTCATCGCAGAGACAGTGGTAGGCGCAACTACTGGTTGTGTCGCTGCTCCCGTCGGCTACTTCCAAGGCGTCAGAGCTCTGTGCGATAAATATGGAATCATCATGATTCTTGACGAGATTATGTGCGGTGTTGGGCGTACAGGAACGTTCTTCGCCTTCGAACAAGAAGGAGTTGTTCCCGATATAACCACCATCGCCAAAGGTCTCGGTGGCGGTTATGCTGCCATTGCTGGCGTTCTTGTCCATAAAAAAGTGGTTGATGTTCTCAGAAAAGGATCAGCGGCTTTCAACCACGGTCATACATACCAAGCTCACCCTATCTCCTGCGCCGCGGCTTTGGCAGTACAGAAGATTGTCAGGCGTGAGAAGTTGGTCAAGCGATGCTCCGAGATGGGTCTGATCCTCGAAAGACTCTTGAGATCTGAACTCAGCGAGTGCGAGTCGGTAGGCGATATCCGTGGTCGAGGTTTATTCTGGGGTGTAGAGTTTGTCAAGGATCGCGCGTCCAAGCAGTCATTCGATCAATCTGCCAAGTTTGGGTTGTTGGTACAACAATTGGCATTTGAGAAGGGTGTTGCGGTGTATCCCGGTGGTGCTACTATCGATGGTGTCATGGGTGATCATATTTTGTTGGCCCCCCCATTCACCGTCACAACGGAAGAGTTGACGATTGTCTGTCGAGTACTCAGAGAGGCGATTTTACAAGCAGAGAGCATGATTCCCCTAGTTTAATGGAAATAGCAATAGATATGAGTAATGCACATTCCATGTTATATAGTATTGCGTGTGTCCTTAATGATATGTTCTTCAGATGTCTAGCCTGGTTTGTGTAGAGATGGGCTTTGCTCGCACATTCAATGGGTTCTTGATCCACAGCGCAAAAGATTTTTGGTCCACCCAATTTCGACTTTCCTTGCAAAGCTCGATGTCAAAGTTGATGAGGAGAGTTACTAGGATCAGTCTCATCTCATGCATCGCCATGTTTTGTCCAAGACAGTTGCGAGGTCCATACCCGAAGGGTTGATGAGCATCCAGCATATCTCCAGCATACCTTGGATCCTTCTTCAACCATCGCTCGGGGACATATGCGCCGGCGTCTCTGAAGTTTTGTTCCGAGTGGTATGTGGAGTAATGATGTACCGAAACTCGTGTGCCGGGTGGGATATATCTGCCCAAAATATGCTGCCCACCTGGCTGCACGACTCGGGGACTTCCAATAGGAACAGGTGGGAAGACTCGAAGTGCCTCTCTCAAACATGCGTTCAAGTACTTGAGCTCGGCAAGGCCTTCAAGTGTGAGATCGTCTGAGCTAGTGAATTTACCTCTGATCTCATTGAGTAGTGTGTCCATCTTGTCGGGGTAGGTAAGCAGGTGGTAGAGACAGCCACTGAGGAGGGTAGCTAGAGAGGACATTAATTCCATTCAAGTCATTACCTGGAAAACTTGCGCTTACCTGTTGTCTCCGATCCAGCAAGCATAAAAAGCTCAGCATTAGAGTGCATCTCCTTGACAGTCAGACCCCTACCCTCTTTCGCCGCCATAACAAGGTTCCACACATCAGGCTGGTCGGAGCCGTGCTCTAAGCGATGATTGACGCGCTCCTCTGAGTGCTTGCAGTGCGTCACACGCTGCTGAGTAACAGACTTTGGCTCGAAGCGAGTGAACAATGCATTTAGAACTGGATAGTAGTTGATGATAGAAGCGATGGGCAGCATCTTTAGCGATTCAAAAATTGACTTGACCCAGGGGCTGTACTCATTTTGAGCCAGGAGGTTAAGGTTATGCCCAAAACAAAGCTCGGCCATTACGTCAAATGTCGCAAAGTTGAGAAGCTGTGTCATTTCGATAGGCTTGGCTCCATCATCGCCGACTTCGGAGATCTTATACATGAGCAAGTCCGCATATTTCTTGAAGAGAGGCTCTTGTTGTTTCAAAGCACGCTCTGAAAAAGCAGGCGAGAAGAGTCGACGTACGCGAGAGTGGTTCTCGGTATCAGTCGTCAGCATACTTGGCACGCCTGTTCTCTGTTAGCTTAAATTGAAATGATGTTCAATTCGATCTTGTACCATTAATCGGCTGGACAGAAAACTCCTGTGCCTTCTCAGTCACCTTGGGCCCGTGGATGTCATTCCAGGCTTCACTCGCAGTATAGCTAACGTCTGTGGGACCGAATCGAACAACGCGCCCATACCGATCATGCAGCCGCTTCATCCATTTCACGTCGTCACCACTCAGTGCGGCAAGCCAATATGGTATCCTGGTAACTGCGCAAATTTTCGGACCTGGTATACTCGCAAGTGGATGAAGCGTTGCATAGTAAACGGCGCAGAAGAAAAAATAAAAAGCAAGAAGGATGATCGAGGTCAAGACAATGCCTATCATGATGAAAATGGCGGTTTCAGCAACGGGGAGATTAAGAGAAAACCAAGTTGGGGGGGAAGTTGCAGGCCGCACAGTAGTAATGTGTCAATTGTTACCATTGTGATGGGATATTCCAGACTTGCAATTGGGTAGATCCCTGTTTCCTCGTGTAGATAAGTGGAGAGAACGAGTTTCGAACAGGCAGGAACAGTTGATCTATCGTAAAAGATCCCTGCTCTTTCGAGTTTGTGATTGCAGCTGAATTGAGTTATCGCTTACGACAGTTTGCGAGCTTACCATCGCATGGGCATGAACGACTGTGATTGCAGGGCTGGGCCTCGGATAAAAGATTAGGTAACGAGCATCAAGTTTTTATGCTAAAATTGCATAAGCTTTTCTGTCGCCTGGCATACATCGGTTAGCTCTTATGGTGTCTTTGAGTGAGTAATTGGAATGTGCTTTTCTTTGAGTGCTCTAGTATAAAGGGCGTTATCCCATGGGTATGTTACTCTCCCAAGTACCCGTCTGTTGGTGGCGGTTGCGCAGTAACTCTTGGTGACGAGCTGCGGGAGAACAAGACTAAGCTCAGTCCCCTCAAGCTCCTGAGGTAAACAAGTTACAGGTTGCCCTCGGACATGCATTACAGCAGTTCTTATATGTGACAGGTAATTTTCAGGTGGCCAGAGGTGTCAAAAGACGTGGCCGTCCAGGCTGAGCGATAGAAAAAGATCAGGTAAAGTATAACCATAGTGTGTAACAAACTTACCCAAGTATTTTTTACTATCTAGTCTAAAGCGGTCAACTTTTATGTACCTCGGGGGGTCCTTGGCTGTGCCGTGCTTAGCGGCCCCGTCCCCCGACTTCCGGGAGGAGTTCAACACCTCAGTCAGCCAATCGCTTTGCCGAGCCCCCCCATAAAGTTACAACGGCCGTTAGACGAGATTTAATCTGGGCACGGCAGATGTTTTGCTTATCAAATTATTGCTCGCTGTCACAATTCATTCATGAGGAACAATGGACAAAAGCAATGCGGGTGCTGACGCAAGCATACACGAGAACAGCCCCGGTTAGCCCCTGTCTTCCCGTGGCAATCAAAGGACAGCAGTCGTTTTTTACTTATTTGGGGCTGTTCGATAAAAAGAAAGCAAAGGTTTCGGGTGACATCAGGAGGATTGGACTTGTCGTAATAACACTGTCAATACGAATAAATAAAAGTCGTTACCCAATGCATCCATTTTCGCTAATTATCCATCCCACTGCAAACCACGAGGGAGTCTCTCAACATGGCGGAATCCATGACAGGAGAGCAAATCTCTGCTTTGGCTTATGGCCTCGAACCTTTGAAGCCGCAAGACCTAGGACCTGCTGTTCAAGGTTTCGCCATTTCTTTCGGTATTCTTAGCTTCGTTGTTGTGTGCCTCCGCATTTACGTCCGGGCCGGCTACTCTGGAGTCGCGCCGAGACTTCTGGGTCTTGAGGACTATATGACAATTCTTGCGACTGTGAGTCCACTCTCCGAACGAATTACCAACCAATGATACGATCGACTCAAATTTCAACAGCTACTGTTGATTCCCGCTGTTGTCTTTGCCGTCCTCGCAGCTGAATATGGAGTCGGGTGTCGCGACGCCAATCTGCCCTCGCCACTGTACCTCGTCCGCGCATCCGAATACCAGGTCTACTGGGAGATATTTTACTTCACCGCGTCCACCGTCATAAAATGCGCCATCGGCTTCACCTGTATCCGTCTCGATGACCGAAGACGAGTCGTCTACCCAATCTACATCAACATGGCAATCATGATTATTATTACCGTGCTTGCCTTGACATTTGTCTTTGCCAATTGCAAGCCTCTCGCGGCAACATGGAATCCAGGGCTGTAAGTGCTCCCATCTGCAGTGAAGAGTGGTCGCGATGCTAACACAAGCCACCAGGGGGACTTGCCAGAAAAAGATCAGCCTTCAGCTCGTCAGCTATATCGTCTCTGCTATCCAGATGGCGACCGACTGGGTTTGCGCAACAATTCCGTGCTTCATCGTCGCGGGACTCCAAATGTCTCGACGTAGAAAGTTTTCCGTCATTGCCATTCTCGGTCTCGGTGTCTCGGCAAGTGCTGCTACGTGTGTCCGAATGCCCTACCTCAAGTACTACGACACAGTCAAATACCCAAATGATATAGCATGTGAGCCAATTCCTTCTGGATCCCCACGACTGACGCAATGACTGACGTTGCTGTTTCTACTCTCATAGATCACTTTGGAGTGGTCAGTATAACCTCGAATGTTGAGTGCTGTCTCGGGATTATCGCATGTTCCTTGCCTCCTCTTCGTAAACTCTTCAGATTCTATTATGGCTCTTCTCATGATCGAAGCCACAAATATACAGAAGAAGTAAGTTCTGCTGGTGGTTTATTCTGCCCTTATGTATCTCGCATGATCATATCCCTCATCATTCCGGCGATTTGAGCACCAGCTTGGACACACGCTAACATCGTACTACAGAGCGGCGAGGCTTTGAACAATTCGGGCCCTAGCGTCAGGCTCGATTCGTTGACTGGTTGCAAAGGAGGGTTTCACGCTTCGGCTCGTGGTCCAAGATACAAGGACGCCGAGACAGATGATGATCACTCGAGTAGCAAGGGAATTATGTGTAAGAAAGAGGTCTGCGTTAAATCGACTGCAGATAGAAGATAATAGGAGAGTATATAGATCAGAAGATAGCTCTCGGCACTTGAAGCCATCATCATATCTCGCTTAGTGTGTTTCATGTCACAAAGCAGAGTCCCACCCACCTACACGTTTTTAGTCCATTTCAAAGACTCTCAAATTTAGTAATCTTCATCGAGCCTGTAGTGCAAAAACCTTTATTGTATCGGATTTTCAATTTTTGAGATAGGTATTCTAGGCGAGACTCTATGTCAGTATAACCTGCGCTCAATGCAATCCACATTCAAGACCGCAAGCTCTAGTCTACGTAGTGGAAAGGCCAATGGTAGGGTGCCCATGCTTGGTCGCGTAAAAAAGAGCAGTCACAAAACTAAAGTGTATAACAAAGCACAACGATATAACCAACGTTGTGACATTATCTTTAATATACAATCCAAGTACCACATTCACTCTCTTCCTACTCTTACATAATCTTCATACCCATAGCAGTGTTTTTTGCCATACCGGCAAGCTCAAAATGCTGCACCATCTTGGCCGATCCAGATTCACCTGATACGTCAAGAACAGTGACAGCAGCCTGAGTTGTACCGTTGCCAGGTGAAAGAGCATAGAGGAAGTTGCCAGAAGCAGCCAAATCGATCAGGCCAGGGTCACCGTTGCAGGTCAAGTCGAGCTCAGACACAACACTGGCATCTTCAAGGCTCATCTCAACAACCCTGTTCTTGCCGACATCGGTAACGAAGGCAGACTTGGTGGCAGGGGAGATGGCAACCCAGCATGTCGCAGTCTGGCCTTCAACTGCACCCATGGCGGCCGTCTTCACTTCGCAGCTGCTGGGATCGACATCAAGAATAGCGGCACCGAAGGACGCATCGGTAGCAAAGACCTTTGACGTTCCTGGAATGATTTGGGAGCCGAAAAGCACGGCTGTTCCGTCAGGTGAGCTTCGCGCATCCTTCATGCTCACAGCCGCGACCCCATTCGCCATCTCGACATTGGCAACAGAAATGAAGCCTGTGTTGTTCACAGCAGGATCACCCTTGACCATGGTGAACAGCATCGACTCATCCTCCGAGAAGAGCACCTGCGACACAGTGTTGGTAGGGCCGACGGGAGGTGTTGTTTGGCCGAGATCAATAAGTCGCAGCTCGTCCATGGCGCCGAGACCCTGCTTGGAGAAACTGCTGCAAGACACACCAGCCTTGGCGCCAGTTGACCCAACGCAAACAAGCGCATTCTTGGCTGAAGCGGCAACAGTGTTGGGAAATTCGCCGGGGACTTTGACTGGCTTGCCGACCATTTTTAATTTCGTGGGATCGGATCGGGATACCTTGAGCATGGTGAGGGTGTTGGAGCCAGCGTTGACCGCGAAGACGTGCTGTAATCGAAGTTAGTCAATTTCTGACGTCTTTGAGGGTACTGGTGTGATGAACTTACGTTACCGGCGATGGTCAAGGAAGACTGGCTGATCAAAGCATCGGGTGTGGCAGGCTTACCATCAGCGTCAACAGCTACAGAACCAGCGCCTCTGGTCATTGTGACTTTCCCTTGAGACAGCGTGCCGTCCTTGCCGTCAATTGGGATTGCCAGAACACCGTTAGCCTCCTCGTTGGTGAGGATGTATAACGCCTTGCCCATCATGGCGGCTTGGTCCATTCCAGGCTTGCAGGGGTGGCTGCTGGCTTCCTGTGCAAGCCAGAGAAGGGCTGGAAGAAAGAATCCTGAGGAAATCATGTTGACTGATGATGTGTTGCGATGATAGTGGTAAGGAATTGTAGAAGATGTTCTAAAATACAGGCCTGCTGCAGAGAGTGAATGACAGAAAAAGAAGTGAATGATTGAGTGAAGATACTGAACTTGTTGTGAATTCCGTTGCCTTTATAGTACTCTTTCGTCCAGACTTGGCTTCTCAGTTGACTTTTTGTACAGGGATGCATCGAGAATATCAAAGTAATCTGAATTTCCGTTTTTGGACAAGACAAAATCTTCAATGCGACACGGACGGCCAAAATAAGGGTCAAGTGTGAAACCATGTTGAAGAATCATCCACTGTTGGGAAACACCAGAATGCGATCTGGTAGCCGTGCCTCAGGGCACCATAAGAAATGGCCACTTGAGACCAGGCGACAAAATAACATAGGCAAGTTTAGCATAAATTTCAGTATTCTCTACCTAATCTTTATTTGACTCCCAGCTTACCTCTAGCCGTGCTGCCGGTCAATGTGAAACCGGGGTCTGTTTGGGAAGTTGCTCTCAACCTAACCACATTAGGAAATCCTGATATTGTCAACTTTGTTCGCCTCTTTTCCGGAAGTGGCACCGAAACGTCTTCGAGACAAGGATCATATACAGATAGAGCCTGTCGCAATGAATACCTTCTTGGCATCCCGAAAGGTCGGGGTCGGTGGCATGGTCAAGTCACGTGGTCAAAGTGTTTTTGAAATGATGGCCAGTCACAGCAGTGTTTGGTTTGGCTTGATGGAGACGTCAAATTTCCTCGGTCCCTTCCATGGATGCCCAACCAGGCTAGATCTACATTCAAACCACAACTGAAAAGCCGTCTAACCCTTGATAGCTATACTTTGAGTGGGATATCATTCAAGTTTGCACCTCTCGTGTTTGTGTTTGTGCTTTATTTGGTTGACATAGGGTAGCTTTGTTGCATGGGGGGCCCAGCGTGTAGCCGATCAATCCAAGGTGATCCTCAGATCACGCATCAACACCGCTCTTCACATTTTCCCTTTTGCAACTTCACAACAACACTAAAACAGTTTCTCCAACGAGCGGGCAATATGAGGCCTCCGCACTTCGAACTCAAGTGACTTCCTCTGCCTCTCTATATCCTCACTAAACTCTTCCACAGCCGCAACTGTGCGATCGATCGAGTCCTTCCATACCACTCCAGGCAAAGGCAGGGTCATCTTCCACTGCACCAATCACGATGGTCATCCGGGGAAAATCAACGAGTTCTATCTACAGCGAAGCAATCACAGGCGTGTACCTGGCTTCTAGAGCAAGCAAGGACAAAGCAACAATCGCACGACCGCCACCAAGAAGAAGAAGAAAGGTGGCAAAACGAACAAGGATGCTCGCAAACAGGTAACAGGACCGGCTATCTATCATGTTTTCCGTGTTCACGATTTTCGCTGCGGTGAGAACGGCGAATACGAACTTCTGGCCCAGTAGTGTGGCTATCCGAAAGAAGACAGTAACTGGGAGCCATATGCCAAAACATGGTATTGTCGACCAGAGCTTGTTGAGGAATATTTCGAGCAACAGAGTGAGATTCTTCCGCTATCGCTTCCTCAGCAAACAGGCGACACCAGCGACGAGGATGAGCCCGAGGCCAGCGATGGGGAAGAGTCTACACAGACGTTCGAGGGTGAGCCTGTTGGTGAGTAGCGAGGCCGGAAACTACATGACTTTAGATGGGTCAGTCTTGAGTTCAGTAATCACGATCAAATTAACGTTCATCCAAGTTTGGAGGACCTTTTGAGCTTCTGGGACCAGAATCTGGAAAGGCCAGACATAGATCGTACTAGCTATCATAGTTAGTTCCAGGAACAAGCTTCTTGATGACTCTATCATTTTCCAGTTCTATCCTTTTCCAGTTCTATCCTTTTCGCTTGTCTCACCGACGTACAAATGTCCTCCAATCTTTGTGTTTGCAGTTCAATCCTTTGTGGAAAGACCAAAGTCTCTTACCGCGCCGACGTCATCGAGACTGCGGGTTGCTGTTACACAAGGAAAGAAATGACAAATTACTAACATTCTTTGCAGTGTCTGCCAGTCCCTCACTGTCATGTTCATTGAGCCCATCGCTTTCTGGTTTTGATTGCCAGGAATCTTTTGGTCGTCTTCAATCTGGCCTTTACTATTATAGAGGCTTTTGGCTTTACTGCCGGTGCGGCGCACACTGAGAATTAGAATCCCGCCTACCATCCCGGACAAATTCCCTTCAGGTTCGAGTCAACTGCGACAGCACCCATGCGCTCGGGGCTTCCACCGCCTTATTAATAGCCTCGCTCACGATATCAACGACGCCGCGATCCGGTTCAACAATGGTCTGCTCGAGTAACTTCCAACTTATCATCGATGGACTAAGGGCCGAAGCAACAAACCGGCCATTTAGCAATATTGAAAAGACATTGGACCTTTGAATCGTGCCACTTTTTAGCCATAACCACAACGCTGGATCATGGAAATGATGCGCTTCATGGTCGATGTCTCAACGAAAGCTGCTGATGAACATCCCATCGAGCCCGTCGAACCCGTTTGCCATAACTAGACCCTACCACCCGCGGGCGTCTCCAGCCTACCAGCGGTTCACACCCGCTGCAACAATCACGATAGCTCAGAACAGCTTTATGAAACCCTGTAACAAAGGCTCGAGGTTTAGAGATTCCTGCGAAGTATGGTCTTTTGCATGGTTGATCAAGCATGCTCACCACGAGCTGCGACATACTTTTGAGCGTTGGAGCACTGTTTTGAGGTAGACTTTATACCTAAATTAAAATATACCGGCTTCCAGACCCCAGCATATCAGCAGATTGAACTTCTGGACAAATCCACGATCCTCACCAAGATCAGCGAAACCTTCAGTTGCGAATCCAAGCCATCTCCGCGAATTCACCATTCTGTCGAACTGCACAAAATCCTGCCATGATTTTCTGCACTGGAAGCATGTTCATCAAGGCGAGTGTCGTCAGGCGTCCGCAACTTGTGCTGCCCTTTGTTGAGCTTTCGCGCTAGTCGTCTTCTAGAGATGGACGAAGGATGTTAATGATAAAGGGCATTGATCAAGCTGGTGCTTCGCGATTGATATTACGCAACTTCCTGTTATCTGGATTGACAACTATTTTCGCCAAGAACAAAGCCTTGGACCAGGCCCTACAGTGGAGGGGGCGTATGGTGTGTTTTAGACTACAACTCATAGGACTCATGAAGTAGCCGACTTTTCGATATGGTAAACAGACAAACCTTCAATTGGAAGAGTCCATTGCTGGCTGGATGTTCGAGTTCTATATTTTGATGGACGGTTCACGCATGTAATTTCGGATGGTCACTCGCTATTGAACGACTGCTATACGGGCAAAGTCTAGTGGCAGAAATACGATGCTCTCTTCGGTATCACAGTAGATAGAACGAGTAAGACCCTAGATGTCACAAAATGTCTCATCCATAGCAATTCCGAACCCTTTTTCTCAAGGGAGTATTCCAATACCGTTTGAACCAAGTCTCATTTTGATTTGTGAATCACCAGGCTGTTGCCTATACTCATTGAGAGATGCATCGGATATCCTCCACTCTGGAACAAAACTAGGTGACCAGAAGCGGTGCGAAGTGATTCCCTGCATCCTTTGTCAAGTGTTGTTTTTGTTCTAGCAGTGTCACGAAAATCAGCAGCCTCGGTCGTGCCTTCCCCCAGTATCTTTGTTAGCACTGTATGCGGTGCTCTTTACCTGGACACCTGCCTGCCAGTGCCAACAGGCTCCCAATCTTTGAACATGCCTAACCACGGTGCCAGGCGATCCACACGTTGCAAAATGGTAACAACGCAAAGACTACCAAACCTTTCATATTATCATCCCAAAAAGCTTTGTACTTCCTTTTCTCTGCGTGTGGTGAGCGAGTGAGCGCACCAAACTTCTCTATCCCCGTTATCACCTGACAAATTATGTCTCGTACGCGCGCCAAAAACCAAACCACCAAGAGCGTACGTCGCTCTGCGCGACTCGCCGAACCCACTTCCGCTCAACCTCGGCGCAACTCCAAGAAAGTGCTTGCCAAGAAACCAGCCACGACCTCCCCTCGTAAGTTCGTGTTTACCTGCCTGTATCATCATACGCTAACTTAAGAAGCTCCTACAATGAGCACAAGCCCTACAATCGCTGGCCTCAAAGAGAAGAAGAGGTTGCTGGAAACTCTGAGGGGTACTCTTGAGGCCAAGATCAAGCGCAAGTCTGTGTTGCAGGTAGCCCGTTACAAACAACAGAATTTACAGGATGATCATGAGATTGCTGTGTCAGTGGCTCAACTTCGCGTAGCGGGCATCACTGGGGGCATAGAAGACAAACAAGGCGAGCTCGAACAGGCTACAAGCAGACTCGAAGCTTGTCGACAGAAGGTGGGCAAAGCCCACCTGGCTATCCTCTGCGCCGAAGAGGAGGTATCGACTTTACTCATTAGACACCAACATTCGGTAGAAGAGATCGAGAGGATGGAAGAGGAAATTTCGGATCACGACGAGCCTCCAAGTCAATAGGCTGAACGTTCATTTACTATTCTGTTCATCCCAACAGGGCTGTCAATATCGACAAGGGCAAACATGCCTCCCCAGTCAGTCCTTATGATTCGGCTGATTCGGGGATGCTATGCTACTGAAAGAGTGCACTTCAGTTCGGCATTTTCGTGACTCTTGATGTTCTTTCTGTCACTCAACATCATATAAAAGCCGTTGATGTTGCCTTAGGTCATGGTCCAGATTAGATACTTTCACAACAAAGAGGGACTAAACTCTGATCACAAGGCCCTTCCATACGTTGCCCCCAATCAAGCCTTGTTTGTCTAAACCAGTACAGCCACAAGCAAAACAGTTCAATTTCTGCCTTGAAAATTCTGCCTCTCACGAACTATAACTAATCCCGCGTTTTCCACTCATCATGCATGCCCAAGGCCGCCGCCATTTATATAAAGTCTCATCTTTCTCCATCTTCAATCATCGCTCATCATCTTTATATCAGGTGACCTTTTGTCTATAATCTCCACTGATTTCACAGGAAGGAACTTCGTTCAATACTGCTGCGATCATCCACTATCAGCCCAACTGGCTTCCTTACTCGCTCCGACTTTGGCCATATCCATAGGCCACATATTGCAAGCAGCGCATTTATCGACGTGTGAATCGACTGCCGCTGTCTCTATTTCTGAATCTGCTAAAAGTGACCACGGAAGAGTCACTACCAACGATGGATAGCCCGAAGACCCAGACTAGGCAAGAGGCGATCGATGCTATTTGTATGCATATGATTGCACAACATAGAGTCAAGGGGGGACTGACATCTGTAGTTTCCAATAGCGATTGCCTTGACCTTCTAACAAAGCAATTAGCCGCTCTTGGTGGCTCTACCTTCTGCCAAGGTCCTTCAAGAGTCCCAGACGGGTCCCCTACGAACTCAACGTCCATGGATGTTGATATGAGTGGTGCCTGACCTCGAACTTATCGATCTCGCATCAGCCCCCCAAACCTTCGACAGCAATAATCACCTTGACCTCACATGTCATGATATCAGAGCAATGTACCTACTCCCCAAAGCTTCTCGGAAGGAGATTGGATACCGGCTATCAAAAGTTTCAAGATTTCACCCAAAGACATGTATACTTTAGGTCAAGAGCAATAAATTCTATACTAAAGATTGCTAAGTTATTCTTTTATGTGGTCTAAAGTAGTTATTCATTGTGGCAACTTGACGACAACGTAGTTATCAAGAGGAGTCAGGACATTGTTCAGCCTCAACGCACATGGGTGTGAGCTCGATAGTGAAGGAAATGAATGGTCCCAAGACTGAATCAGATCAAGGTACGAATACAAGCTCGTATCAGGCTGACATCGAGCTTTTTACCGAGCTTTTGAACGAGTATGGCATCAACGCACGGATCTTGATCCCACTGTTGCATTCCACCACGTCATGGTGTGCTGTAGATCCTAATGACCTCGATGGTGAAGAATACGAGATTTTCAAAACTAGAGGAACCCTGCATGGCCCATTACGCAGTCCGTCTTGAAAATCAGTCAATGAAAGAATTGTCATCAGCGGAGACAAATCCCTCCCCTCGGAAATATAGTGGAGAAGTTGTATCAAGAAAACGGCTTTGACTTTTGTTCTAGCCGACTCGAGACGCATTCATACCTTCTCAATTACCGAAAAACATGTCTTGCAGTTGTCAAGATGCTTAAGCCCGAAACACGTCTCGAATGTACATTTATTGGTATCGCGACTATACAGGCAATTGGCATCGTGGCTTTACAATGGTAAATGAGCATCCTTGGTCTAATTCTCTCCCGGATATCTAACGTGTTTTGAAGTGCCATTTTGGCTGAATACATGGACTGGGTCCATTCTGTGGCTTTTCAAGTCCCTGTGTCATATGTCATCCCAGTAACGTTCGCCGTTACCACGATCGGTTTCTGTTTCCATGTCGTCCTGGCGATTGATTCGTGCCTCTTCAAAAACAAGATTCAAATATGGATGCAGCGTCTCATCAATATTTGTTTCCCTGTGGCTAGTGGAATACAGTTCTTCAAGCTCAGTCAGCTGCTGAAAGAGTGAGAAAAGGCTACGACATGTACAACAATCCTTTTGTCAACATCGACAAGGCGTATTGGAAAACGGCGAGTTCTATGGCAAACACCTGCATAGCTGTGTCTATTATCGGTAGTATCTGTCTTTGTGTCCTGGGGTTTTTCTTACAGATTGAGTTTGCCTGGTCTGTATACGAGCACATCAGCCCTGACATCAAGATGAAAGCGAGGCACGTAAAGTATCTGGTAAGCGTTTGGCGGAACTAGTCTTTTATTGTACTGACATTAAAGTAGGCCTACCTTGTATTTCTCAAAGTATCGGTATTGCTAATTATTCTGTTTGTGATTGTGTATGGCTTTGTCACAGTGCACTACGTGCAGCCAGATTTTGGGCTTACCATGACCATAATACCTATTGCTGTCATTCATGCTGTTTTGGCATCTATGTGCGTTCGGGGAGAATACCTGCCCGGCATGATTGTGGTTATTGTAAGTGTCGTACCCGGTTTTGCCCAGCAAGTTGGCATCCACTAACATATCATTCCCAGACTTTCCATATCGGAGTTGCGGTGTATCTGGTCACCAGACTGGCAGGCTTATATGGTACCGGTCTTGTATCCAAGACGGTGATGAAGGGGGAAATGGCCCTCTTTGCGTTTTTCTCGCTTGCCTTTACTTTCATGTCTATCATTGCAGCTGTCATCTGCATAATGAACTTTGGAGAAGGGCCGAAGGCTTTGTTGATGGGCCACAGCAGCAATGTCGCGTCTTCTAGTGCGATAGACCTTACCAATCCTCGACATCTCGGTATCACATCCGATGCTACTGAGCGTATATCTAAACGTTTCGACATGGATTAGACAGAAACTATCCCCAAACACTACAGCAAAGGGCATCGTGGACCTTTGCTAGACAGGGCAACCGGGTAATGCTAATAATAATAATACTTTTTGATCACTACCTAACATCACCAGGCAAATTACTGGTGATGCAATAAAAGACGTGCCACAAGGCTCACAAGTAGCTCAACGTCAATTCATTTTGTTCGACGTGGGACGTTCCACGCGACCCGATCGCTCACAGAACCGATACTTGATTGTCTCTTATCATTTCGAGATAGTGATGTTCAACTTTAGACCTCTCAGTGGTGTCGGCTTTTCCGAAGTCATACCATTGTTTAATCTCATGATAATTTCTCGGACATTTCATGAACTTAAAAAAAATGAATGGAGTTGAAGCATTGTCGCGCTTTGGTGAAGCCGAGCGACAAGCCCGCTATGCTATTGTGGTGCTGGAAACGGCAAAAAACATACAACAGCGGGGATTCGCTGGTCGTCACCGACCCAACTACTAATCCGCCGGTTAGTGGCTTGACTATGGGAGAGCGGACGGGATCCCGTATTTTCCACTACCTTTGGTCGTATGTGCTAGACTACATAGTTTTTATGATTATATACTCTTGAGAACCTATGCAAACTTTATCGTTCCGCCCTGCAGTCAATGACTTGCTGCAGCATCACTTACTACATCCTAGTCAGAGAGGATAGTGTTGTATCAGGATCTGACCCAAAAACCGGCAAACTTGTGCGACGCTTCTGTAGGAGTCTAACTTGGGCGGTTAAGAGCTTTTGGCGACCGCATTGATGCTATTGGCAGAATTGTGCTTAGATCGAAGTCGTATAGGTCATTTTGTCTTGGTTTACTGCCAGTGAAACATTGATTCTAACTTCTAAATGACATCAACACCTTGAACCACGCCCAGTTTTCATCCATTGCGTCTGCCAGGACCATCGTACTTGAAGTGCTTCATCATCGTCTTGTTATTCCGTCTCTCAGTTTTCAGCCTCATTTTCCTCTCTTTCCTTTGAACCGTCTCCAACTCTTTCTTTCTTTGTAGGAGGAAACTTCGCTGCTCTGATGATGGCAGATGTATTAGACTCTGCTTGTCTTTGACACTCAATCGCGCCAGTAGAGATGCCAGTGCTACATTCTTTCGGTCTCTCGTTGCAAGCGTATCGGCGGCGCCGGAAGATTCAATGCTAGCTTGTAGAGATTGGTCCTCTGGAGATGTTCTTCGCTGACGTGGTTTTGTGGACGATGCTGTGCGATTTGAGAGGATTTTGCCAGATGACAATCGCAGACTCTCGCTGTCGACGGCAACCGCAGTATTGGTGCCGTAATGCCCGCGTCCCTCAAGATCATAGAACTCGAGCATCTCTTCGCCAAGTTCAACCCTACAGTGGCCCTTGTCAACCATATGCTGCTGTATCCCTTCCATCGTCCGACTCCGTGTACCACAGTAGATGCACTCGTGATAGGTAGATATGATGAAGTACAGATACCATATCAAGGTCTCCATGTCCGTGACAAGATACTCTTTGTATGGGATTCTGAGGCAGTGTGCTGCTTCCATATGTTGAAGGTTCTCATCAAAGCTTTCGTCGCTATGGGCACAAATAATGCATTTATTTGGGTCAAATTCTGGGACCACTTCGAGCTGAGCATCATCTTCAGCCTCGCTCTCGCTACTTGAACATACTGTGTGTCTGCTCTGTTGCGAGAAGGCGTCATTGTCATGTGGTGATTGCTCGATCAGCCCTGCTGCAGTTGCTCGTTTTCTCAATGCTTGAACGCTAATTGACATTAATTTATATTCAGTTGACTTGATTGTAAGACACTTACTGAGATTCGCTCTTGGCATGTTTTCTTTGTTCTTGGCTGTCATTAAACGAGATATCGCAAAGCGAACAGGTCGGCTTGGTAGATGCCATGGTCGCAGATATGATGTTTAGTGATGAAAGATAAAATATACCAAAATATGTAATTGGGAGATATCTGCATTTATATGTGAAGTCAGAAAATTCACTCTTGCATTGAAGTCAATATTAAACCTCCAGTTCCTCATATATTTCCGACAAGCATATCTTTCTTATGAGCCAAGATGACTCATGGCCGGGCGGGGTGGTCCTAAACGGGAAGCTGTTTAAGATTTGGGTTGAGTGATTGGACCGATCGCGAGTGAGATCAGTAACATTATGGCCCATGTGTTCTGCTACAGTCATGTACTCTGCCCCTGCAAGCTACTGATAGTCATAGACAAGTCATAAATAATTATTTGGGGGTTTAATAGATATGGGAAACAGTGGCCCCGTGTGTTTTGGAACGCCAGTGTAATTTAGGAACCGACCAGTACGTACGTCTTGGGTGGCACCCCAGCTGATTTATTTCACGACAAGCCCACGGTATATACTTTGACGCAGAAAAAAGCTCACGTTCAAATTAAAAAACTAAAAAGCTTCCAAATCTTTCAAGGAGGTTCAAGAAGAGGAGAAGAAACAAGGGTGGACCAAATAACCTTGGAGACCGTTGAAGAGTTAAAAAGTATACCCAGAGCATCCTAAGAAATGACTGCTTTAGACCATTTGACGTAAGTACTTAGGCCACCTTAGTATAAATGTTTATGCTCTTTACCTAATTTTTACCCACTCAGCTCGATCTGCCAAATGGGCCGACACCCTGTTGAGGGTGTATATCACATTAATAAGATAGTCTAAGGTTGACGATTCATTTACGTCAAACGAGGCGAGGTAATGCTGATATTGTAATAAAAATTAAGTATTCTCTCATTAGATATTGAGATAACTGAGGTCTCTAATTAAGCCAGGCACTCTCAAGCCTTCTTCTTTCCAAAACTCCACTTCTTGACCCTGAATACATAATAAGACCCAACAGCAATGAAAATATTAAAAGCAATATAAGCCCAGACAATGCCAAAGTTACGCCACCTCTCACTGTAGTAGATGTTGCTTCCTGCCATGAATTGATCCGCGTTGGTCAATGAACAGTACTGACATTGCGCAGTAGCATCTGGGTTCTGGAGCTGTCCCGGCGCCGCCCTCAAAAAGTCGGCCATGTACTGTCCACATGTCTGTCCAGAAGGAGGGTCAAAGATGGACGTCTCGTCGGCGGAACACTCAATGGCTCGTCCAGCAAGCTCGGTAGAAACAATGCCTGCTACCCAATACGTGAAGGGACTGACACGATACATAAAGATCCAAAAGCCTGGCAGAGCGGTGGGAGATTGCAGGACACCACAGAAAGTCAAACTCATAAGAACTAGGAGAGTGACAATTGCGGAAGCCGTAAGAGCGTCGGGGAAGGCAGCGATAGTCATTTGGGCAAAAGAGCTGGCGTAGAGCATGAGCTGAATCATAAATAGGAGTACTAGACCCTGTCGGGCTGAACTCTGAATACCCACAACAGGATAATAGAAGCAGGCGAACATGAGAATACCGGTAAGAGCCTGATAGGGGACTTCGATTACGACGTTGGCAATCATGAAGGCCTTCCACGAGTAAGCCTTGCTAGGCCTTTCTCGCACTTCGTAGAGATCGCGCTGAGTGATGAAATGTGGTTGAATCTAGGCAAGGTGGATTAGTACGATGTATCTGACATTTGGTATACTGCACTTACCTGTTGAACAAGAGTAGAAAAGACAGTGATGATCATGAAAACGGAGAACAAGATGTTTTGCATGCCGGCAAAGGTTGAATCAGCCTTGAAGAACGAGAAGCCAACAAAGAGACCAGCGACAGTGCCAAGGACAAGCTTAGACATGATGTAGGCGGGCATTCTCCAGTATTGTTGAAACACTCGGATAGTGACCTCTCGAAGCTGCGTGCTAAACGGCATGGCAAACTCGGCGTGGCTCGCCGCGTCGTCTTGGGGCGTCGTGGAAGACATGACCGAATGAATCCTCTCGACTTCAGCTTCGACTGCAACACGCTCTGGGCTGGTCTTCCATGCGGTATGCCAGTCTTCTCCCTTTGAACTGACTGCGTTGTTGACGATCTCAAGCATCCACTCGGCAGGATTCTCTTCATCCCCGCAAGTCCTAGCACCTTGTCTCTCGAAGTAGTCGAGCAAAGTTCGGGAGTTTTCGCCAATGTCTCCAAAGTAAACCGTCTTTCCACCTCTGGCGAGGAACAGGAGCCGGTCGAATTCTTGGAACAGGATAGCGCTAGGCTGATGGACTGTGCAAAGAACGGCTTGCCCTGCATCTGCAAGCTTACGGAGGAATGCCACAATGGCCCAAGAGCTTTGAGAATCTAGACCACTAGTCGGCTCGTCGAGAAAGAGCAAAAGCTTGGGCTTGGCTGCTAATTCGACGCCGATGGTGAGAAGCTTGCGCTGCTCGACATTAAGACCTTCTCCCGGGACGCCGACGACTGCACTGGCGAAATCTCGCATGTTGAGCATGTCAATCACTTGCTCTACCCACGCGTGCTTCTCTTCCTTGCTGATGGTCGAAGGCTGACGGAGCATAGCACTGAAGCGGAGACTCTCGCGAACGGTGGCTGTTTCGAGATGTAAATCTATATCGCGTTAGTAGGAAATTGCATAATTTTATAATAGACTTAAACTAACCTTGCTGCTGCACATAACCAGTCTTTCTCTGAAAGCTAGCATCTAGGGGTCTCCCGTTGACAAACATGTCTCCTGTGATGACACCCATTGTGGTTCTCTGGGCTAGGACGTCGAGGAGTGTCGTCTTTCCAGCACCACTCACACCCATAAGAGCAGTAAGTGTACCGGGCTTGACCCAGCCAGTCACGTGGTCTAATAGTCTTCTGGGCTCGCCTTTGATCTCGATGTCATAGACGACATCTCTCCATGTGAACACATCGGTCTGAGGTTCAATTCCAGCCGTGGCATCGTTTCCTTGGCTTGTCTTTTCGGGTACACCAAGCTCCTCGTTGGCGACACTTCGATCGACACCAGCTTGAAGGTGAGCTGGAACGTGACCACGCTGGAAGACAAGAACCTCGGCCTTACTGGCAGTCTTGGAGTTCAGCTCAGTGGCTGCAAAGTAGATGAGCATGAAGCAGACAAGGAAAGCGAGAAGAATGCCGAAGTTGCGCCACACGTGCGAGTAGTAGTATCGGTAGTTAGTCTCGATGAAGGCATCTCCGCTGACTGTACGTTGACCGGCCACGGCGCCGACTGTCGAGCAGATCCAGGAATCACCGATGAGTTGGGGGTAGGCAGGGACGATGGCTGAGCAGACAAACTCGCGACCGTGAAATTCGTTGGCGATGAGGATCTCGAAGGCGTAGAATATGGGATTGATCCACCTGGGAGCGTTAGCAACTGCAAAAGTCAAGGAGGGTATAGTTCTCACCTAATCCAGCCAAACCAATCGACCATCTGAGGCACACGGATCATGAAACCAGTGTAGATAACGAGGGCCAAGACCATAATACCAGCGAGCGTCATTGCTTGAGACACAGTCTTTGTAACAGCAGCCATGGTTCGGAAGATGGCAGCCATGACAAACGTCGAGATGTACGTGATGAGAAAGAAGAGGAAGAAATTGCCAGGTTCGCGACGAAGACCAGCCAGGAAGTACAAGATGATGTTGAATACGGTAGCTGAAACAAATTTGATAGGTATATCAGCCACGATACCTGAAATAGCTTCGGCAGCAGGATGGTAGAAGGCGTAAGACGCATGCTTTTCCACAATTGGTCGCTGAGCGTAGAGGTTATTGATCTCGGAGATGGCGGCAAGGGCATTCATCAGGATACCCATAAAGAGTACAGCACCTTTGGAGTAGAAGCTGGCGGTCGCGTCACCTGTACCGTAGTACACGGAACCGATGATCAGGGACATGATAATGTTGGATCCCACACTTGTGGCTGTTGCTGAAAGGTCGTTCCATATTCGTTGGTAGGCACGCTTGGTCGTGAGGCGGATCTGCGTTGCGAGACTGATGACGTACGGGGACTTGGGGCGAACGTGCTTGGCTTGACTAAGGATGATATTAGTATATGGTCAAGCCTTGTCGGGTGGTACTTACACCATGTTCTTACGCTCTCGCAAGGGAGCGATGGCTTCGGAACGGTCATGCAGGGGATATTCAGCCTGGTATAGCTCAATCTCCTCCAAGAGAGCATCATACTCAGACGAACTATGCCAGTACTGCTCAAACTCCTCAGCGGTACGAGGAACCTTGTTTTCCATCCCCGGTTGCGCCCGTCGCTCTTGAGGGTTAGTGATGGATGTCAAAAAGTCACCGACTGTCTGACGCTGGGGACATTGCCAGCCCATTCTCTCGAAGTAGCCCTTGGCCTTGGCCGCTGGGCCAAAGTAGATCTGTCGACCCTCATACAACACCACAGCCTTGTCGAAAAGATCGTAAATAGCTTGGCTGGCTTGGTAGATGGCCAGGGCGTTGGCAGAACCAGAGTAATCAGAGGCTAGACGGATGGCCTGTGCAAACTTCAGGGCAGTTGCAGAGTCCAAACCGCGGGTACTGCTATTATCAGCTTCGAATCTTGACAGACGTTATGTGTATTTACCTGTTGTCCCATGCAGAGATTGGGGTTTGGGCCAGCATCATCTCGGCGATACTGACACGCTTGCGCTCTCCTCCAGATACTCCGCGAATAAAGTCGTTGCCGACCTTTGTGTTATATGTATGGGTTAGGCCACAGACAGCCATGACGATCTTTGTCGCGTTTTTACAAGCCTGTTCGCGAGATTGTCCGACGAGGTTTTCGGGATTGGAAGGCATGCGGCATGCAGCGGCGAATTCGAGGGTTTGGCCAACTGTTAGATGAGGGAAGTGCTTGTCGACCTAAGAGGAGTTAATGAAAATACCGATTTGTGATGTTATTGGAGCTGTTTACCTCTTGATTATAGCCAGTTTCGCCCTTGAACTCCTTCATCATGTCCTTTTGCGAGATACCATTGTAGTGAATATTTGATGTCTCTCCCAGACTAAGGCCCTCAAGCTCACCGGTCATGGTCTTAAGCAGTGTAGAACAGCCCGATCCAGGACGGCCAAGGACGATGAGGGTCTCACCACTTCGAAGAAGACCATCAAACCGGTGAAGAATCTTCTTTGGTTCCTGCTTCCCAGATCTCAAGTGCTCTCCAATTCGGAGAGGAGCCTTGACGAAATCCCCTAGGGTCTGTTGCAGCTGCAGGGCTGCTCCAGTGCCAAAGACACTAAGGTTCTTGAAAGCGACACCTGCAGTTTTAGGTCCCATCCCCGCCTCCTGGAGCTGATGCATGAAAGCAGGGAGCCATTTTGCCAGGTCAAAAGCTTTGTTTGTGGGATCCAATGCAGGGTCATTTTCGCTGATATCAGGGAGTGCGGATGGTACAGTAGCCAGGCTTTGTCTGCGCTGGATGGAAATGCCTGTGGCAATTCTTTGTAGTTCTTGACGCTCTTGTTCATCGATGATCATTGTGTTCGTTCGTGTAAGGGGCGATGGGTGATTTAATGTGCTCTCACGGGAGTCTTCGTGGTCGTCGCTCGAGCTGACAGTGGCCAGACTTTCTATGGAGTGTCGAGACGCCATGATGGCGGTATTGTTAGAGGGACACAATTGGAATGGGGGTTGCGATGGAGGTGAGACGGTGAATGAATTGATTGACTGCGAGATGGTAGAATGGCTGAAGTTGATTATTACTGTATTGGATCTGTCTCTAAATAATAACCTTTTGGTGCGGAAATCACTTGTCTTTTATTCCAACGACAACCCCAAGTGTCGGGTTTCTGGGGACCCCGACAGAGAGCGCTACGGGGTCAAGCTGGCGCCCATTGACATTTTTACTTCGTGTAGGGGACCCTTGGATACGATCTAAGGGTTCGAGGGGTGCCATTGATGCCCCGTTGAGAAGATCTCATTTGTCGCAAGCTCGGTAGTCCCAACTTTGCGTCTTGCATGCTTCAGCCACGCAAAGGTCTAATACCAAATTTACCATCGGAGGTACTTACCGTCCGCCTTCCCGACATGGTGATGACGTGAGCTGAGCACCCAAGCCAATGTGAGGAATTAAGGCTTGTCACGGTTTATTTTAGTGCTGAGCGGAGTTTCGGGGGCTCGGGGGTTCCCTTCAGCGGTCGTCCGCGGGCTGCCCCGTTGTAATTGTGGGTTTTAGCACTCGTTCTGCGTAATCCTTTGTTCTTTTCTCATCCAACGGCGCTCAACATTCCGACCGCGGTCAGCTTGTCCTCGACCGATGTCCCAATTGATCTTGTGAATATGTACGGATATATCTACAAACATAGCATTTCGAGCGGCTGATATTATTGCGTTATGTGAATCGTACTTATTGTTGATTGGCACTCTCGCTCCAATACAACAGTCTGGGAAGTAGCATGCATCGGAGTTAAGTCGACTCTGCAGGTGATACACGCTAGAGGACGTCGGGGTAAATAAAGATTAGGTAAGGAAGGGCAAGTTTCATGGTAAAGCTGTCTAAGCTTTTCTGTCATCTTGTCTAAAGTGGTTATTCCTTGCGGTACCCTCAGGGCACTTAGTGCTAGTTTGGCTGTGACAATTTTGCCCTATACGGCATTTCTCTGGAACTGCCGGCCAACCAGGTCCCCACGTGTTCCATGTCCTACTGAGGAGATTACCTTCATAACTAAAACACAAATGAGATCGAAAAGCATCTAGCATCTAAATGATCGAATATGCACTGATTTCGCGTTTGGCTGCCGGACTTAACGCATATGCGGAGGGGCAATCTCATCCTGCCGCTTGCCTCATTTGGGAAAATGTCATCGATAAATCCATTACCGCCAATACCTCATCAGAACTTCTAGCAACAGAAAGCCTATCATTAATAAAAACATTATCGCCGCTCTGTGTTGTTGACTTCAACGTTGTTCGGCGGAGTCTTTGGCGGACATCTATTAGGTGGACATTGTCCGTAGCTTGGATCCGCTCCATCGGGTTCATCCATGAACCCGTTAGCCGCCGCCACCATTATCATTTGACTTTCCAAGCAAAGGCAGTAACAAGCGTTTTCAAGCTACCTGATGTCATTGGAAAGGAGTTTCTAATCATGACGGCTTTATTTTATATTTTCATTGCGGACTTGGGATAAAACGTTTAGTGAGCAGAAAAAGCACCAAGACGATTGTTCACCACCTAGCCGTTTACTTGCACGCGTGATTCGGGTCTGCGTCAGCACGACCTTGTTCGCTCGTCATCATGCGTTCTACAGGTGCTGGTAAGAACATCGAGGATTTTAGAATGTTTTCGTGAATGAACAAGCATGATAAGATCGACAAGAGATAGTAATGTGAATTAAGATGAGGTTCGCGGTGGTCACATTTCAGGGTAGGCCCGACTACTTGAGCTCTAATTTCAGACACCCTGGCTGCCTGGATACAGCACGAATGCTTGTGCGCCTGCGCCAAGATAAGAAATATCCCCTATCGCAGAAAGCCAGCGGGCCCAGCACGTGGAAGAAATGAAGGAGATATATTATTCCGAACATTCCGCCCCAAAGTTCAGCATTTGTATTCCCGGCAAAGATCGCCTTGTCTCGCATTATCTTCCAACCCTTCCACAAGACGTACTGGCTCTTCTGTTGCTTTGTCTTGGCGTGTTGCTGTGTGTTCTATCAACCTTCCAAGCCTTTCTATCCTATCAATTGTTTCATAGTTGTTTCCTCTGTCCTCCTGGCCGTCGCTCATTTCATTTTGCCCGCTTGCCAAGACACTGCCTCGTACGTGGATAGTACCAGCAATCGCAGTAACGAAAGCAAGAACTCCGGTAATGCTACCAACAATTGACAGGACACTGCCATCCATGTCAAGAGAAAAAGAATCCGGTCCCGCCCTGTAATGAGATTGGACTGGACGAGTAACTAAAAACTTTGTCTTTTAGAAGAGATTGAGTGCTAGATACTATACTGTCAAGATAAGGGACAGCAAAGACAAAGTGGTATCCTGCAGCTACCTGCCAGTGTATTACCACGTTACATTCTCAAACAAGTTTGCGAGTTCGTATCACCGATAGTAGGCATTTGGGTTACCTTATGCCCTGTGACATTTACAATGGCTAGGCAGCTGCCCGGTCAAGTAGGTCCTGAATTTGGTTGAAATCGTTTGCTTGTTAAGTTTGATCCGTTGCTCTCAACGAGCGATGAACTTTTGGTCACTAATACGCCTGAGTCACCCAATAAATGTGTTTGCAAACAGATATCAGGCGTAGGGGAACTAAAGGGCCAAGCCGTGTCAAGGTCAGAAGAGTACCAGTGACTAACAGTATCAAGTGGCTACCATTTGTAAATCTCGAGGCCTGATCAATGAGTAAACTGTGATGAACGAAAAGATAACATCAATTGGCCATATCGGCTAACTACTATCTCTAGCTATTATGTACCCAGTATAATTAATCATGATGACTTTTTGAAAGTTCCTCCCAGAATCTCAGGCGTACTCGAGAACGAAGTTCCGTTGTACTTTCCTTGCTCATCCCGTCCCAGCAAGAAACTCTCAGGAGGTCCAAGGTAAGAGTCTCGCACACCACCTAGATCAACCATAATCTTCTGAACCACAATGTTTGGCAATAAAGCCCAGATACGAAGAGTATATGCGCCCTCTTTGGGAACATTGAACGAAGACGTGGTGTAGTTTCCATAAACACCCCAGACAGCGTTGCCAACGGCATAACCCCAGCCGTCAGGCATATTTGTGCCCTTGTTTGGGCCGATAGGCCGAACGACAGTTGGGTCAGGCTGTTTCTTTCCAGTTGGGAAAAGGGCAACGGCATACTCTAGGGGGTTACGATCTCCGAGGTAGTTGGCGCCGGGAGACATGTAGAGAGTGACGTTGGCGGCGGAATGGTTAGTGTAGAGGTACATGTCGTACTCCAAAGCAGGACCTTCTCCAACATCTAGCTTCTCAGTGTCGAGAGGGTAAAGACCAACACCTGCGAGAGTTCGGCCGTAGTTTTTGATGGTGTGGTACTTGAGATCTGAGTTGTCCGATTCTCCGTCGTGGATCTTCTGATAGTGCGATGCTTCGATCGAGACGTGTCCATCAGACTCAACAAAGCCCTCCTCAAAGCTATCAGGTAACTTTCGGTTGATGACTGTCGCAACCACTCGTGGGTCTTGACCACTGTACCTCTCAAAGCCCTTGCAGTCGCTTGTCACGTTGATAAAGACTTCGGTAGTGTTGGGGGCCTTGGGGGCCTTCTCCCAGTCAATACTGACGTAAACTCGACTGTCGGAGCCATTGTGGCCGCCAACTGTACCATTGTACTGGGAGAGCTGGACGTAGTCCTCCCACGGTGACGCAAACCAGTTGCAGGACTTGGAACCCCGGTGAAACACGTCGATGTATCGGGACTGGGCTCCAAAGGGCTCCAGGGGAGGGAGGTTGAGCATGTTGGATGACAGCGAGTGCCATCTGTCGTCTCCCATGACAGTAGCGTTGGATCCTTCGACTCCAACTCCGTACTCGCCGCCAAGTGAGGCCCAAACATCCTGGACGAATTTAAGGTCAGGAAGGGTATTCCTCATAGGCTGTTGCCAGTAACCGTCGTAGCCCAAATGGGTTTCTGTACCTGTTAGTCAACATCAAAAAGGCGAAAGATGAGGCAACTTACGATCAAGCATGTGTGCCCACTTTCCATCAAGTAGTTCATTCCATCTCTGTGTCAAGTTTGAATCCTTGTACATGAGGTCCACAGACTTCCAGATGACATCGTTTGCGGAGTTACGCTTCTGGCCAGCATACAGCTGATTCTTGGCTCCGTAGATCTGAATCTTGTTCACGATCTCGCCACCGAGGACCGGGTGGAGAAGCACCTCGAAGAAGGCAGGCTTGTACTCCTTTTCCAACTTGTCGTAAACAGCCTGCGTATCCTTCTTCAGAGTCGCCCATTGCTCTAGAATGGCTTCCGCTTCGTTGTAGTTGATGACGGAGTAGACATGGGGTTCCAAAAGCTCAAACTTGCGACGAGCAGCGTACATTCCGTATCGGTTCATGATGCTAGTGATGGCTTCAACGTGCTCGCTGCCAAACTCTCGCTCTACCCAAGCCTCGGTCCACTTGGTGGTACCGTCCTTCTCCCATCGTTCGGTGTCGTAGGCCAGATCCATAAAGTGGCTGATGGGGATCTCCTTTGGCTTAAGGTCACCAACGTTGACGATCCAGATACGGCGAGCGTTTCGGTGGTAGGCCAGACTCATCTGTTCAGTTGTCTTCTGGAGCTGGATAGTGTTGATCCATTTGTAGTTTCTTGGGTCGCCGACATAATCGAAATGGTAGTAAACACCTGCGCCACCGGAACGGTCGGTTTCGTTCTTGAGAGGGAGGCGTCGAATATTACCCCAGTTATCATCTGCCCACAAAAGTGTGATGTCTTCGGGGACGACAAGGCCGCTTTCTTGGTAAGACTGCACCTCCTTGTAAAGACACCACAAAGATGGAACGTCGGTGAGATTGTCGACCTTGAGGCCCTTTCGAAGAATCTCCCGCTGGTTGTCAACAAGGGTCTCGAGCATATCGACGATACCCTCAACACCGAGATCGCCTTCAATGGCAGTGTCGCCTGTTCCTCGCATGGCCATAGTCCACAAGCTGTTTCTGGCATATGGCTTGGCTCTTTCGACTCCATAGCGGAAGTACTCGTCGATTGTCTTGTTATTTGTATGGTACTGCCAATCTCCCTCGTAGAATGTACGGAACTCATTCTGTGCTCGCATCATGGGCTCGGTGTGAGATCCACCAAGGACAATCTCGTATGCATCGAGAAGTGGCTGGTTGAAGGGGTCATCGATGTACACCATGCTACCCCAGACAGTTGGCCAAAGGTAATTGGCTCGGAGGCGCAGAAGCAGCTCTGAGATGAGAGCGTAAAATTCATGATTGTAGGGAGCAGCATTGTTCCACGTAGGCTTCCATCGAGAGCTGGCATTATTAGTTTGTGATCTGTGTATACGAATCGAATACACTTACCCGACCCAGCTCGAAAGTCCAGGCTGCTCGTCGTTGAGGAAGATGCCACGATATTTCACCGAAGGGGCTTTCTGAACCTTGGGCTTGGAGACGACGTAAATCTCATCTCGTTTTCGGATAGGTACATCTGCCCACCAGTACCAGGGACTCACTCCGATCTGCTCGCTGACGTCGTAAATACCGTAGATGGTTCCTCGCGGGTCACTTCCAGCAATGACCAGGGCTTGAGCAGTGCCGTTGATGGGGTCTTGGACGAGCTGACTGGTAAATGATTCCCACTCGCCCTCAATCTTGCCAACGTCGATGACACCGTCTTTGATGAGTTTATCAATTACTTCAGAGTGGCCAATTGTGCCTGCGATGATGACGGTGTTGGCAGCATCAGGCTCTGAGTACTCCGGACCAGAAAACTCCTCTTCCTTGAGGGTGCGGTACTGAGATGTCAGTTGACGCCTCTCAAGTGAACGAGCTACTTACTTTTGTGTTGTTTTTGACATCTACAGGTTCAAAAGTATACTTTGCTGGCGATGCATCACTCTCACCATTGCTGAGAGTGAGGTTGGTACCCGTGACACGACCAAAGTCGACAGCAAGATCACCTGCCGCGCGAATGACGCCCCAGTATTCGTCCTTGGAGACTCGAATCTGGCCCTTTCCAGAACCTGCAATCTTGAAGGCATCATCTGATTTGTTGAAGGCGATGATGGGTTGCTGGCCTAGGCCTGCCACGAGAGGCAGCAGGCCCAGCAACGGAAGAGAAAGGCACGATACCTTCATAGCTAGTATCAAAGGACCCGTACTCGAAATCCTTCAAGCCATTGAAGACATTGACCAAGAACATAGCCATGCTCAAGCTTTCTAGTCTTATACGTCAGTCCCGGATAAATGCAAAAGGCGGCGATCTGGGAAACCAGTTTAGGCGGTATCGTGGAGTGGAACATTCACTTGATCGAGTTGAGGCATGATCATCGCAGCGTCGTATTAGCCCCGCAAAACCAGGTTACACATTAGCCTCGGAGCCGGATGTTGTAGAGCCCTAAGAGCTTGGTCCGGGGTACGGCCCAATTGAAATGTCTCGAGCGAATTTACCCAGGAACATCACGCCAGGCACTCGTCCAGAGTCTAAACATGATTATCCTTCTGGCAAAAGCCCCGCTTTTGGGCGAGAGGCTATGATTTGTGGAAATTCAACGGCGGATGAAGAAATGGCGTGTTAGTTAATGCCTTCCTGCTATGAGCATTCGCAGCTCTTGGCGTTCAGCTGGGACTATATCACTCTAGGTACGTGTAATGCGGAGATATGCATGAGAGGTGTTTGAATGGCATCAATGCGCGATAATTGGTCATGTTAAACCAGCCTATACATATAACGCCTGTCACGTTGTCTCAACGTGTAATTGCCATAGTTTGATCCTGCCGTTCGATTATTCAAGAGTCGAGTCAATGATTTGTGCAGTATTTTAGTGAAGACATGCACTCTACCACGAGCAATACGGAAAATAGGCCCTAAACCTGGGAGTTATATATCTACTTTCAAATACTTTCTGCAGAGACAAAGAAATGTTAATGGCAACCCCATATGACGTTCAATGCTCATGAAAGAGCCTGACTGTTGGGCGTTGGAAGATTTAGGAATTGAGATACGGTTGTACAAAGATTAGGTAGATATTAATAAGTATGCCACTAAAGCTATCTACATATTCCTATCATTTAGTCTAAAGTGATTATTTCTTATGGTGTCACAAGGCCTGCCTGACGAAATCGAATTGTAAAATGATTTGAGTGAGTTAATTTCATCACGTCACGCAAGGAAACTCGTGACAAATGGAGATTAGTGCGAAGGGACAAGAGGAGGTGAACACGGATCAAGTATATTCCGACACAACCCAGCCAGACGCTTCTCTTGCTCGATGGCACGTAATTCCCGTGTTTACCTCCTCGAAATCTCCGGACCAGATAAGCGAAGTCCATTACCGAGCTCTTCGAACCAGCATCACAAATGCTGATGTGGACAGCATCAATCGAGTCACAAGAAGTAGGAAATGTTTACCTAAGATGCCGAGGCGCTAACGAGGCTTCGAACCCCACCTTTCAAATCAACATGCTTACCTGTTTGGTCGTAGATCACGCTTGCCAAGAAACTTTGTGCTGTGAAATTGCTCAGTTGCCATATCGTGACTCGCGTTTCTGACCCTTCGTGATAAAGGCCAGTGCCTATATTCCAACGTCAGGCTTCATTTATAGCCTCTTTCCTGGGGTTGAACTCTCACTATCGCCTCCTGGACCACCATGACAGACTCGGATAGTAAAGTGAAACGAAAGAGAGCTCGTGGTCCCAAAGTTCGCTCTGGCTGTCTCACATGGTAAGTTGCTGCTAATTCCTCTTGTAATTCATGGCTGATCGAAACAGCAAGTTTGTAACCTCGTCACGATATCTCTACTCCCCTTCATGCTAAACCCTGCTCTCCAGAATCCGCCACCTGAAATGTGATGAGAGAAAGCCCATTTGTTCTCGCTGCGAGAAAGACAAACGAACATGCGATGGATACATACCAGAATCGGAGTGTAAGTATAAGCCTAGGACACCAGGAATTCTCCGCAAGCAGAGCGATACTCCCCCGCCGCGTCCTGGCACAACCGCCAAGATTCTGGTCCCCGCGGGCCTATCGCCAGAGATATTTGGTTCATCTATAGAGGTGGACCTTTGCCATCACTTTCGAACATGTACCATCTCGGAGCTAGCCAGCTCCCTCAACGCAATGAGTTTTTGGCACTCATACGCGTTACCTCTCAGTCAAACTTCCAAACCTATAAAAGCTGCCATTGGTGCACTCGGGGGCGCGCACAAGGCTTTCAAGCTTCAGACTCAGACAGACCCCTTCACGCAATCCCTTGCTCAGTCGTACGAGATGGCTTCAGTCCAGCAGTACAACAACGCTATTCGAGTGATGCACGAATATATGAACTCGGAAGAGAACAACTTCCAGGTCATTTTGACATGTTGTCTCATATTTATCTGTACTGAGAATCTTTACGGTCGCTATGCAAATGTCACCCGGCATCTGGAGTCCGCATTCTCATTATTAAATACCTGCGAGCGATGGAACCCCGCGGGAACTCAGTATCGCGGGGAGTTCGGAGACAAGCGGAAGGACGACGGTCTGAGGAAATTCATGGATAACATAGGACCCTCGCTCTGCGGCCTTGCCTCTGATTTGTTTTTCTATATGGGAGATAGTCATTCTTCAAAACTTGTATCAGAGCTTCAGCAATGGCTCGAAAGACAAGACCCGATAAACTTACAAGAACCTGGGGCACCGTTCTTTTCAGCCCAGGCAGCCGCCTCTTCGTTGACGCGGGTTGAGACCACCTGTGACGTCGAGATGTATTCTCAGTGCCAACTTTGCCTCACCCGAGGTGCTCCCTGCGGCAAAACCGGTCTCGTCTGCAGACGCTTTGATAACGGACTTGAATCAGAACCGTTCTATCACTACTGGAGCGCGCGTTATAGAATCTTCAAGCAGAACTTTGATCCTCAAAATGCTTCAGAATCTGAGCTATTCCGCTTCAAAGTGCTGGAACTAGAAGAGATCACATGGCAAGCGACCTTCAAATTAGCCTCAATGAATGATGATTTGGAAGTCACCGACTGCATCGAGATATTGAACAAGGCAGAGTCGATCATAGACCTTTCGCAAAGAGACAATGGACATGTTTTCACATTTCAAGCCAACTTGTGCCCGCCGATTGCCTACGTCATTATTTCGTGCCCGGACGAGAAGATACAGTGGGAGGGCGTGAGATTATTGCGACGGCTTGGGAGGAAAGAGGGAGTGTGGGACAGTAGAAAGATGGCGGATATCTATACTGATATGATTAAAGCCAAAACGAGCAAGCTTGTGACCTGGGAAGAGATCCCAGATGATGTGCCACGGTTGACAAAGCTTCTTGGTTCGGTCAAGCTAGAGACTCCGACTGTTGACACCGAATGAACCGACGGAGCAGACTCCTTTGTGGTGCTATAGCGAGATATCAAGATGAATCAGTAGATGAATCACTATAGAGTTATTGACATATTTTACGATCTGGGCTTGGAGATAATAGATATTAGGTAAAGGTTGCTGAATTTCATGTTAAAGCCGCCTGAACTTTCTGTCGTTGTTTCTCAAGTGGTCATTTTGTATGGTGCCCTTAGAAAGGAAGCTGAGACAGAATCCAGGGCGAGAACCTGCACGATCCCAACAAGCATTTCATGAGTTTTCATATCCACGTGAGTAATAATATCTTCTCCCCATTCACTATCAATCCAGCCTCAGGTAAAAAAGGCATTAGGTCAAATGTTCCGCTGTGATGTCGAGCCTTAGTCTTCGTGGCGTCTTTCACAGCTCGCCATGTCAAAGCGGCACTTCAACCTTGGCTTGTGCTGCGAACTGCGGCATGCCAGACTCATTTACTCAATTTGAACCTATGACTCGCTTATACTGGAATGTCCATCCATTGTGGAGAGGTAAATACCTGGAAAAATGAATTGTTATGTAAATTTCCAGATTAGCTATCTCTACCAGCTCTTACGGCTTCAATTCCAATATACGATCAACACCTGTAGTCTCCACGGTATACTTCAGCTTCAGCTTCTGTTTATAAGTCAAAAGTTTGTTGCCGATATGTAGGAAGATGTAGAAGACCATACTTTTGCGCTCATGACCTTCTGTTTCACCCTGCCTAGGGATAATGAAAAGATTGGACGCCCTAGGCTGAGGAGCAGAGAGATCAGGTAGAATACTACCCTACTTTATAGAAGATTTATCCAACAATTTTTGCCACTTAGTCTAAAGCAGCCAAGCGTATTGCATTCATTAATCATTGAATGCTTGCGTGACGCTTTAAGTGGTGGGGAAATTACGTTACAGAAAACAGGACAGATTGAATATTTTATTATCTATTGCTATTCACCTTGTCTTTATTATAGACACGCCCTTGCCTTGTTAATCTGATGTCTCTGTCAGATCAAGGGTATTCCTCTGCATCTCCTCACATCTGTGACATGTGAATCCTGTGACTGACTCATTAGTTTGAACCTCTCCGCAGGCGCCGTGGACGCTGTCATTTTCTATTACTGCCTTTTGGCATAAGTAAGGGGTTGTGGCCGAGACTGTAGTCTTTTCGCACACCCGACATCTCATCTTAGTTACCATTTCAGTACACATCTCGGTTACCTCGGCGTTGAGTTCGATATCTTTCGTCTTTGAGATGGTTCGAAATGTTTATGGAATCATGTCACAACCTCGTAGCACTTCCGTAAACTTTTATACTCAGATAAATGTTGCGATTCATAGCCGATACCTACAATGACACTAGCCACGTCTCTCAGTCACAAACGCAATATGACGGTGATCAAGTCTTTTGTAGACCCGAACACTCAGACTTTGCTACAGTTGGTAGAACTTAAAGGATCTTTGAGAGGAGGTTTAGCCTATGATACATAAGAACCAGAATTGTGACTCTTGCACGGTATATACACGTTGCAATCCTTAATCAACCAGAATACCCTCCAAACCGCCCATCATTCCAATGAGCTTCGACTTTGCCAGGTCTCTATTGACCTTGTTAATTCTTGCCTGGACTTCTCGCCTGCTCTTTGACAACTCTTCTGCGACATCCTTCCATAGCAGTTCTTCTTTGCCCTTCACTGCATCATGTTTCAGGCCAAAGCCACCCTCAACGCAGCCTTCGGCCAAATTAACAGTTTTCAACACTCCATTGTGCTTTATAATCCTGCCTCCAATGATAACAGTCTCAACTTCTCTTACTCCAGCATGGCGAACAATGGCTGTCAAAGGGTCGTGATCGGCTGCGCAGCTGATGGACGGGGAAGTTGTGTCAAAAATTACGAGATCCGCCAATTTACCAACTGCAATGGATCCAATGTCTTCTTCCATCTGCAATGCACGAGCAGCTTTAATTGTGGCCAGATTAAACACCTTCTGCACCGTAGCCCGCATTTTGTTAGGGTAGTGACCTTCGGCAAAAGTTGTGGTGTTTTGGGCTCCTCGATCACTAGCTAAAGCCATCTGCATCTGGTGCATCATGCTGGCTGGCCCGCAAGAGTGACAGTCTGCCCCGAGGCATGTCAATGGAAGGTCATTTCCAAAGGCCACAGGATCTGCGCCCGAGGCCATGAATATCTCGGCATCCGGGGTGGAGACGATGTAGGTCCCTGCTGAGGTGAGTAGAGACGCCTGTTCAGGTGTTGTTCCATTGCCATGTGTAAGCAGGATATCGGGGCCAAGTAGACCACACGCGTCCAATTGCTCTGGTACTCGAGATTGGCCTGTTTTAAGATGTGAGTATTGGGTTTTGGTCACGGAGCTGCATTCACAAACCTTTCGAGACTGGCCAATGTCTGTAGTGACTAGTAACCATCTTGACCCCGATATCCTTGACTTGATTCAAGGTTTTAGATATGACATCCTCAGGTAGGAAGTAAGCATCAAAGAAGAAGCCCAATTGAACCCGTCCATCGCTACCAAAGGGTGCCTGGGTAGCAAAAGTGACCATTTGCGACAACAGCCAATCCGGCTGAGTATTTCGATCAAGTTCAAATGAGGACTCGGTCCATTCAGAAGCGCGAAGGGGCATGACCCCGTAGCTGAAGATGGACCGGATGCCAGATGCTATGGTAGCACTCAGAGCTGCTGAGCCATGTTCAGGGCCCGAGCCCATATGCGCGTTATCGACAACACAGGTTGTTCCAGAATCTAGTGCTTCCAGACATCCGGCCATTTGACCCCAAAAAATATCGCTGGGCGTGAAGTTGATACTTTGGAGATTGGCTATTATTGCATTAGCTTGATCCCGAATATCGACAGCTTAGTTGAACTGGCCTTCAATCATATAGTCTAGCATAGTGCAATCTCCAAGCCTACCCTTCAGCTGGCTCTGCCAAACATGATGATGAGCGTTGATGAAGCCTGGAGCAATGATTTTGTCTTTGCAATTGATGATAGAGGTGTTTTGTTGTATGTCTATGTCCTTGCCGATCTTGAGTATACGACCATTCTCAATGAAAAGGTCCGTATTCCTCAAAACAACAACATTATCGTGGGCATCATGTTGCAAGATTGTGCCGTTCTTTAAAAGTAGTCTTTCGCTCATGATTTCTGCTACCAAGTTGATATTACTGTCCATTGCCAAGAATATTGGTTTTGCTGCTAACTTATACCCGGCGATGAAAGTGGGGCCATCGGTCCTATGGCGCTGTCATTTCTCGGCCTCGGGCATTCGAGCAACCAAAGTTCGGTGATAAAAGACGTCCACCGTTTTGGATGGGCGCGTTGAAACGGGGCTTACCGTCATCCGGGATAGAAAGGCCGGTCCCCGTGTCAGTACCCACTTTACAGTAACGGAATCATACCGCCAACCCATACCCTCCTACCCTAAACCGTATGTATTCAATGAGTAAAAGACGACAGAGATTGACAGTTTATTCGGACAATGATTCTTGCACTGCCTTTACTGCATATCAAATCAATAGCTTGTAAATAGTTCACCTGGTTTGACAAATTTGGGCGCAAGTTGCTGGCTCAACATTCATTCCATGGTGTCTTGTTTGTCTTGCCTGGCCAACATCAAATTTATTTTGTTTGATTGAAGACATAATGACTACAACATTCAACGCGCGATAACTTTCATTGTTTGACTCAGAATACTTTTGTGCCAAAAGCAGCTTGCCATCTCCATGTTTGGATACGCGAAGTTCAACTTGTAGAGTGAAATCTAACCATTGCATTGAACAAGCCCGAGCGTCAAGCCAAGAGCTGCGAGACTCCAAACCAGCGCGGTGCGAACGGGTAGTCCAAGTGTTCCCGGTAGTGAAAAGCCACTAACGTTGGAGCCCAATAGTATAGACGTTGGTCAAAGACAGCCCAATACGAAATCATGCACACGGATTCCTCTTGCATGACGACGAGACAATTTGCCGCTTTCCAGACCTACTCCCGGGTCAGACCGTCCCAAGCGGTTACGAAAAGATAATGGTCTCCAAGTATCTTGCAGCACTCACGTGTCGGTAAAGCCCGAATTCAGACTACTTCTGCACCAGCTAGCGAGAAACAGGACAAGCAGATGGCCACTAGAAGCTTTGGAAGCGCCAATGGAAGCTTTTAGCTGCAAAAGGGTTGCAATCAAGTTAGATTAAATTGTCTATGATGGGTTGATGATCTGATCACGAATGATTGGTTAGTGCACTCCGGAGTCTTGTCTCCAAATCTTCTTGTCCCCGTGGGGGGAAGCTGAGACAAAGACCAGGGCGAGAAGCTACACGATCCCAACAAGCACCCTAGTCAAAGACCACGCGCTTGCTGCACTGCACTATGTTGATGGCGTTGAAGAAAATGACATGTTGGGGCGTGATGGGCAAGGCTAATGGAGCCAAACGGGCTGGATGCAGCAGATCTGTGGCTTTCGAGTCAGTCTTCTCTGGTTAATCTCGCATACTAACTGCCAAGTGCAACTCAAAACAAATGAGCCAGGGAGCTATCCTTGTGAAGTGCCACGCGCGATAAATGTTCTACCCAACAGTAAATTTAAAGACCTCACTCAAAAGTTTATGCAGCGTAGCATCAATCACGAAATCGTGTCATGATTGACTTAAACTAGCAATTCTGGTAGAAAGCTCAACAGCTCATTAGCCTTGTACTGAAAAGAGGTTGATAGCGCCGATGCCAGTCGATAGCTAAGTCTTGGGCTCTTCAAAAGGCCCGAATGGCGTAAACCCTTGGGAACCCGTTGACCAGAAAGCAGCGAATCGAGACGTGGTCGGGAGATCGACGCAGGTGCCCCTTGGCATACCATGCTTAATTAGTCCAGATAGTGACGGCCGTATTGTCGGTCCGACCTCCACAACTCCCCACAGCAACCTCCACGCATCTATGCCTGTTGGAGTAACGATGTGCTGGCTTTTCTCAAGTCAGGGATCTTACTGGTCCTCCAGGTTTATAGCTTGTTTTATGGTTCTTCCCCAGACAGGTCTCGACCCCTCTGTCCGGCCCAGGCGACGCTAGACAGGCTAGCAGGGCAACTCAGCAAGAATTTTCGCACCGAGTTTGGGGTCTGGTGTCTTGGGGATCCATGGAGAAGCGGAGTAACGCCAGGTAAGCTTGTTTTTTCCTGCTGGAGAAGTGCCCATCCTCCACACTCTTGTCTCCAAGTCTGGGGGATTTGAGGAGTGTTGGGGAAGTGGGCTAGGTAGCACTAATTTCTTAGTGTCGGTGCGATAGTGAGTCTAGTCAAGGTGAGTCCGGGGGCGAGAAGGAGGAGAAGAGATGCTAAGTCTGGGGTGGGAGATTTGTATAAAGATAGTGTGAACAACCGTCGATATCTTCTTTTTGTTCATCAGCTCTCATCTCATCATCTCATCCATCTCATCACCCTTCAATCGATAGATATCTTTACTTTTATCTCATCTTTTATCACAATGGCTGGTGGTGCTATTCCTACTGCTGCCCCTCAGCTGGCAGGCGGCTACTTGAAGGGACGCGCTCTCATCTTCCCCCTGTCCCTCGTCATCTCCCTCTTCTTCCTCTGGGGTTTCTCCTACGGTCTTCTCGATGTCCTCAACAAGCATTTCCAAACCGTTCTCGGCATCAGCCGTCTTGAGTCCACTGGCCTCCAGGTCATGTACTTTGGCGGTGGTTACCTCCTCTTCTCCCCCATTGCCGCCGAGGTCCTTAAGCGCCGCGGTTACAAGCAGACTATCCTGATGGGTCTTTCTCTCTACTCTCTCGGTGCTATCCTGTTCTGGCCTGTCGCCCACGCTGCCGACTCCAACTCCAACGGCAGAGCTGTCTTTGGTGGCTTCTGCGCCTGCACCCTTGTCATCGCCTGTGGTCTTGCTACCCTCGAAACCTCTGCCAACTCTTACGCCGTCGTCATTGGAGCTCCCGAGAGTGCTTCAGCTCGTCTCCAATTCTGCCAGTCTTGGAACGGTGTCGCCTCTTTTATCGGACCCTTGATCGCCTCCAAGTTCTTCTTCTCTGGAGACAACGCCAACAGCCTGACCAACGTCCAGTATGTCTACCTCGCTGTCTCTTGCGCTGGTGCCGCCGTCGCCGTCCTCTTCTTCTTTGCCAAGCTCCCTGAGGTCTCTGAGGCTGTCATCGAGGATGAGGCTGGTCACTCCAATGAGGGTTCCATCTGGAAGCAGTACAACATGTGGTTCGCCTTTGTCGCTCAATTCTGCTACGTCGGTGCCCAGGTCACCATTGCTACTTTCTTCATCAACTACGCCCACGAGAACGGTGGTATCGCTACCAGCAAGGCCAGCACCATGCTTAGCTACGCCCTCATCACCTTCACTGTCGGTCGATTCGTTGCTACCGGTTTGGCTATCATCTTCCGCGCCGAGTTCATCATGGTCGTCTACTCTTGCTGTGCCATCGCTCTTACTGCCTACTGCAGTGCTGGCAAGGGTGTCGCTAGTGTCGGTGTCCTGATTGCCATCTTCTTCTTCGAGGCTCCCATGTACCCCACCATCTTCGCCTTGGGTACCGCCAACCTCGGCCGACACACTCGACGAGCTGCTGGTATTCTTGTCATGGGTGTATCAGGCGGTGCTGTATTTCCTCCTATCCAGGGCGCAATTGCTGATGCCAAGAGCACTCGAATTAGCTATATTGTTCCTACTATTGGCTTCGTCTATGTTCTGGGATACGTTGCTGTGTGCTGGGTCCGTGGCGGCATGAAGATCATGGCCGAGAAGAACACCAACTCTCCTGTTGATGAGATCACTGATAACGACAAGAACGATGTCACTGTTGAGCAGTACGAGAAGAAGGCTCATGATATGGCTTAGAAAAAGAGATAGATGACGGCTGATGAAGCATCTCAGACTTACAGCGCCCCACGATAAATAGTACACGATACACTATTAGAACCAGAATTTAATGTTTATGTTTTATGATCAAAAAACGATCCTCTCAATTAATTCCATGCCTATGTGACCTGAATTGACTGTTCGCGTTCCAAAGGTTGAGTGCAGCACGCATGGACAATTAGTCTGACCCCTTCGTTTTGGGCACTAATTGTGATCACCCCAGACTCTGCAACTACCACAGCTGCTAATGGCGCCACTAATTTCCCCATGAACTGCAGTGGCCATTGGGCGAGCAAGATCCTGGTCGAAAGGGTGCCAGAACATTTGACTCTTTGGACCTGGGGTAAATAAAGGTTAGGTAAACCACGACTGTATTCTGGACTAAAAGTTACCTAAGATTTCTGTCACCTGGACTAAAGTTACCTAAGGTTTCTGTCACCTCGACTAAAGCCGCCATTCCTTATGGTATCCGGGGGCCGCTTCAGCCAGCAATCTAAAAGATTTGAGTACGAGACAGGGGGGCAAATGCTGAATGGGTCAAATAAATATTTCAGTAATAGCTCAAACTCTAAGCTCGTTGCTCGATTCACAGCGTGTTCACTAGAGTCTCCTTAGACTGGCACCTCCTTTGCCACACTTTTTACACTGGCATTGTCGAGCTTCAACAGGAACCATGTTTCTAGGACCACTGCACGGACAATACCCCAATAACGGAGACTGCAACACGGAGTAGAGAAGCTCTTTAACAAACTCTGGGCACTCAATGACCAATTCATCAAGAGCGTCCTTGACAATGGCTAGTGTTGTTGGACCATCCCCACCCAGTATGTTTCTCGCAAAAGCTAGTGCAGGATCTCTAATGTCTCGTGAACTATCCGGGGTCAGGGCGAAGACGAATGGCATTGAAGCGAGGAAGTCGACGATGTTCAAGTCCTTTTGCAAAACGGAACAGTATTTATCTGTCGCCAAACTTCGGAGCCCTTCAATATCGTACTTGTCACCCAAGGAATACATAATGGCATGTATTGAGAGTGCCGAGTCGCCGTGAGCAAGTGCGTCTTGTTCAGTCCCATTTGTGTCTATTGAGTAGTCGCCCGTATAGAGGTAATCTACCATCAGTTGCACCATATCAGGCTCGTCGGACGTTAGATCATACGTGCCGGACAAAGCTTCCTAAGACCCCGTTAGTCGCCAGTCTAGGTAGAATCCTCTAAAGATTTTGTTACCTTGAATTGGCCACTACATGCGGCGCGAAAGACTGGAGACTGGCTGCATACGACAGTCTTGTGAACTCGAATTTCTAACCCTTGGCAAGTAAATTTGAAGTCCGTAAATTCGTAATCATTACGGGCTCTACTGAGTCAGTAAACTCCAGTATGATCGTCATGGAAGGAGTTGCACCACATACTGCACCACATGTGCTCCGATCTTTTGTGAATCCATAGCGGAAAGGATACAACAACACAACAACAACACGACTGAACTCGACCTGAAACAGTGAATAGTGAAACAAGACTGCACCAAGGGTTTCGCGTCTGGTTCGTTCTTTTTAAGCAATTACTGCACGCGGCGGCTGACCCATGCGCTGACCTCACCATCGCGGGTGTCATAACCCAATTTGGTTAATTGACAGGTCTAGCATCGCAATCGTGGCGCCACTGGCAATAAGGTTTATAACCATTCCACTGGGTCACAGGCACTCTTTAATGCTGTCATGCACATTTATTACAGTACTACGGCTCTATTTCCACATACCCGGCTTCAAAATGTTAATGAGTTGGGGTTTTGAAGCTGAAGCTGTTCCGGTATGACAAATCGATTACCGGCAAGTACACAGAGCGTGACGAGGCCATAAGAGAAGAGAATCAATATTAGTCTTTGTTACAAGGTTCAGACTTTGCTGAACCAAGGGTGTTGAAGCAAATCCTTGGTAGTAGGGCGCTGAGCCGGATCATACTGAAAAATCCACCGCAACAAATCTAGGATGTCCTTAGTTTCAGCCTCCTCAATATCGCTTGGCTTTTCTGCATTAAATTGCTCTTCGAGAGGGCCAAAGCTTCCAAGATAAGCGAGAGGGATGTCACCATCTGCCGATGTCGGAGTCGACGGTTGTCCTTCGCTTTCACCCGTCGACTCCAGGTCAGCACCCAAGTCACTATCTATATGTCCTTGAGAGCTTCCGTCCTGGCTATCGTAATCCTCTCCCGGACCTGAGGCCTGTAACCTCTCTCCATTGGAACTGAAGTACTGGTCTGCCCGACGCCATTTTTCGAGTAGAGGTTTCGGAAGTGGACCAATGACCTCCCATATTTGAATTAGGTGTTCGTCATTGGAAGTCTCGTCATAAGACTTTCCTTCTAGAGACTGCACTCCAACAAAGAGAGGACGGCCTATAATCATCTCAAAGATGATGCATCCGAGGGACCAGATGTCGATGCCCCTTCCGAGGAGATCGTTGAAAATAGCCTCTGGGGCTCGAAGCGCCACTGGGGTAACGGCAGCAGTTCCATTGATTGGATCGGTGGTTTCAAATGCTACGATAGAGTTTGATGTCAGTAAACAGTCTGCCTGGAATGCCATGGAGCTTGTTGCGAAAACACTCACCACCACCCAAGTCTGCCAGTTTCACACATGGCCGGAGCTCATAAGAGAAGTAGTCATGGAGAGGCCGTGGCTCAAGTAGATATGACGGAGCCCAGAGATCCTCTTTGCCATCTAGGCGTTTCAAAGGTCGAGTATCGCTCAGCTGTTGCCGTAAGCCACTCTCGGACTCAGCAGTGACATCAGGTATCTTGATACAGGTAAGGATATTGCCAAGGTGTATGTCTCCGTGGACAATTCCACGTTCATGCAGAGCATCCAGAGCCTGGGTAATGTCCAGAAGTGCGCGCTTGGCAAAGTCTTTGGTGAAACGACGCTCCCATGGGTCTCCAATCTGGAATTCCGGTCGCCTTTGAAGGAACATGTTGAGATCTGCACCCATCGTCTCGAAAACAAGACCGTCATGTTGACCGTTGGGGCCTGTGATGCTGATGACGTTGAGGAGCGATACAAGTTGTTGGTATCCAGGTTTAAGACAAGATTTATATAGAGTCAACTCTTTACTTGGAGTATCGCCTTGACGAGCGAGAGTAATCTTCAAAGAGACAAATCTATCCTGTCTGGTGATAAAAGTCAGTCACGTAGTCAGGCTCATCTAAAGCTTATGCCATTGACTAACTGGTTATCAACTGCCAGCCAAACCGTAGAACACTGTCCCCATCCAAGCTTGCGAATGACGCGATAACGTTCATCTATAGTATCGCCGAGGTGGACAGGGTGGTATCCACCGGGGTGATAAGCTTCGCTCCATTCACAAGCTGTCCCGTTCGTCTGGAATCGAAAGTCCCGATCTTCCCAGAGATCTTTGCAAGGTGGAGTGGATATATCAGATGCCATCTTGTTATCGTGAAATTGTAATGTGAGGTACAGATACAAATTGATACGGAGATGCGATTCTTCATTTGACTGGTCTACGTCCACAATTTGATCAGCCACGTGATCTACAAAAATAGCCACCAGCCGCTGCATTATCTCAGCCCTACTTGTTAGATGTGACGGTGGCAGCCGGTATCCGTAAAGAATAAGAGTGAGCCGTTAGCGTTAGGACTGATTTGATCGGCGAAACGTCTTATCTTCAATAATGTGTGCGGTACAAGAATGCCACAAACGTTTGATGAAAACGGCGCGAGTGGAGCTACCTGAGACGGCTGAGTTGGTATGGGCAATACGAGTGTACGGCTTGGCCGACCTCATCACCTCCACTATGTCGGGCCGGCAACCTGCAACGTGTGATATCCATTGTAGTTCGAGGTGCTCAGCCTCAGACAAGTAAATCTTATTTACGAGCAGGGTTACTATTTGCCATGGCAGACGGTATCCGTACAGCCACCATCAATTGTGTTTGTTCTTGATCGGCCAACGGATATGGTCCAATACGTCATAATGGCTGAGCTGAGGCTTGGCTAGCCGCCGATGGTCCCGAAGTGAGACCTAGTCACAGTGGGCTCTGCAATGCCCTGAAAGAGCAGCGGCTCTGTTTGGCTGCATCGTACTGACACGCAAATCGGATCTTTTTCCCGAGCTGAGATGGGTATTTCCGCTGAAGCTACTACTAGACGCATCCAAGCCAGCCAAAACTAGCATGTTTTTGAAGTCGGTTTTGTGGAATCTCACTGGTCTGCTCGTTCAAACCGCGTACTCAGCTTTTCCCTCGTTTGCCATTGCTTTTTTGCGCCCAGCACACTCGGGTGATACATGTATTTAATCAACCAGCTGCCCGCCAGTGATTGCTTTCCGGATTCGACACCATCTACTCCATCAACAGAATCTGTTTACGTTGGACTGCTGAAATGCTTTGCTCTGTGGCCTTCACACTTTGTCTTGGCAGCGCAATAGCTGCGGATGTCACGGCTTTGTCACAAAGAGATGCAATTGCCAATTCCATCGACATTCGCGCTCTTCCAAACTCGCCGAGTGGTAATTACGCCCCCAAAGTAGTCGATTGCCCCTCGTCGCGTCCGAAAATTCGAATAGCTGGTCAACTTTCCGATCAAGAAGAGGCCTGGGTCCGCCGCCGCAGAAACAACACCGTCGATCCCCTCAAAGATTTTCTTTCTCGAGCAAAAATCTCGGGCTTTGATGCCGAGAAATACATCGAAAAGGTCAAGAACAATGCCACCGCTCTACCAAATATCGCTATCGCGGCTTCCGGTGGTGGCTACCGCGCTTTGATGAACGGTGCAGGTTTTATCTCAGCTGCCGATTCACGCAACAACAAATCCGGACCCATCAGTGGTCTTCTCCAGTCGTCCACCTACCTTGCTGGTCTCTCTGGTGGTGGTTGGCTCGTTGGTTCCATTTTTGCCAACAACTTTACCTCGGTCCCAGACCTGCAGAAGAGCTCGCAAGTGTGGCGGTTTGATCGCTCAATCTTCAAAGGCCCCGAGCACTCCGGCTCTGGTCTCCTAGCCGCAGCTGAGTACTGGGGAGACATGATGGATGCTGTCGATGAGAAGGACAAGGGCTGGAATACCACTCTCACCGACTACTGGGGCCGTGCCTTGTCGTACCAACTCGTCAACGCCCCACAAGGAGGCCCTGCATATACCTTTTCGTCTATTGCAGACATGTCCAACTTCAAGGACGCAGACACGCCATTCCCTATCTTGGTAGCTGATTCTCGTGCTCCTGGTGAGGTTGTAGTCTCTCTCAATGCGACTGTATACGAATTCAACCCTTTCGAGTTTGGTACTTGGGACCCCACGACCTACGGATTTGCGCCCATCGAGTATCTCGCATCCAATTTCACAAATGGAACAATCGACTCAAAAGGCGAATGTGTGCGCGGCTTTGACCAAATCGGGTTTGTCATGGGCACCTCCTCGACGTTGTTCAACCAATTTCTTCTCCGCAACGTTACAGCAGTTGGCGCCCAAAATGACATCCCCAAAACTGTTGTTAAAGCAATCGAAGGGCTCTTGGTAGACTTGGACCAGGAAAACCAGGACATCGCCCAATATACCCCCAACCCCTTCTACGGTTGGAACCCGACAACCAAGAGTCGTAACTACAAGTCCCATCAGTTGACAATGGTTGATGGCGGAGAGGATCTGCAGAATATCCCGCTTCACCCCTTAATTCAGCCTGTCCGTGGTGTTGATATTGTCTTCGCTATTGATTCTTCAGCGGATACCGAGCACAGCTGGCCAAACGGCACTGCTCTCCGTGCTACATACAAACGTGTTGGCTCCTCTATCGGCAATGGAACACACTTTCCCTCCATCCCTTCGGCCGAGACATTTATCAACCAGCGTTTGAACCAACGTCCTACCCTCTTTGGCTGCGACGCCAACAACTTCACTCTGTCACATGGTCAATCGCCACCACCGCTCATCTTCTATATTCCCAACGCACCTTATGTCGCCCACAGTAACGTCTCAACCTTTGATATGTCTTACCCGACAGCTCAGCGAGACAACATCATTCTCAATGCCGTCAACGGTGCTACTCAAGGCAACGGCACCCTTGATAAGGAGTGGCCTACCTGCGTCGCATGTGCTGTCATGAGCCGAAGCTGGTGGAAGGCGAACGAGAAGGTCCCTGATGCGTGCAAGACCTGTTTTGACCGATACTGTTGGGATGGAAAGTCCAACGACACTGCTGTGAAGAGCTACGAGCCTAATTATATCATCGGAGCAAATGCCGTTCAAAAAGATGAAGATAATGCAGCTGATGCCAGAGTGGGACCGAGCTGGGTTATGTCTGCTGGCATGGGAGCTGCAGTGTTCCTTGCTCTTGTATAATTGCGGCCAGATCAATACATGTTAGCAGTTATTGAAGGCATATTTCCATCGACTACATCACAGAGCTCATGGTGAAGGGCAAGGCTGATAATAATAACCACGTTATATAGCTAGCATTATCGCGGAATAAGAATTACACTTAGAAGATGGATCAGTTAGAATGATAGAGGCCTGGATTTTGGGTTGATCGATGGCGATATTTAGTATATGTTATACACACAGGAATCTAGACCAGAATCGAACATGTCAAACCTTTGCGCTTTTTGCATCGGGTATATTCCAAGAACACCCTTTCCTCGTTTAATACCGTGACGAACTTTCCTTGCTCGGATGTTTTCTTCTGTCATATTAATCATGCCAGATCATGTGGTATTGGCCTTGAAGCCTTGAAATATAGTCAGATCGGCACCGCGGCCTCAATTCGCCCCAAGAGTTGACCGCTTTAGACTAAGTGACAAAAGTACTTGGGTAAATTTAGTGGAAATTCTCGTAGTACTTTACCTAATCCTTTTTTCTATCTCTCAGCCTGGACGGTCAAGTCTTTGACACCTCTAGCTCGGCAAAGCGCTATCAGCAAGACGTCACCAGCCCACTTTCACCCGAAGCTCTTGTTCCCACTTCCCATCCACTGGCAACAACTCAAGAATATATAATCTTGGATTATCCCATAATTGTAGCCCAGAGGCTATTGTCGTGTGCAACTATCAACATGGCCGACTCTTCCTTAGAATCATACCGTATTCCTCAGCTCGAGGGCGGTCATCGTCCAGGCGCCGATGCAATCTTCAACTCGCACAGCAAAGATGATATCCTGGCAGCTCTCACAGGATGGGGATCAGAGCGCATTCTACTCGTGCATAGTAAAGCGCTCGCAAAGAACACCTCAACTATCAGCGATCTTACAGAGGCACTCGGCAATCGACTCATCACCGCCAAAGAGGGTGTCGGATCGCACTCACCATATGAAGATGTTATCGACATTGCACATCGAATCACGGAACACAAGATCGACTGCGTTGTTTGTGTAGGAAGCGGCTCATACTCTGACGCATGTAAAGTAGCCCGTCTTGTGTCGGCCACTCTACCCCAGAGTTTCAAGGAGAAGGATATGGAGGAGCTTATCGATCAAGAAAAGGGTGTCGCGCCGGAAGAAAAGATGAAGAAAGCCGAAGGCGTGAAACTCATTCTGGTGCCGACTAGCTTATCAGCGGGCGAATGGAATTACAAGGCTAGCTGCACGAACAGCAGTGGCAAGAAGCAGCATTTTGCTCTGTCGGACGGAGGGGCGCCAGATCTAATACTGATGGATCCTTGGGTGGCTAGGACAGCGCCAGAGAAGCTCTGGCTGAGTTCTGGTATACGTGCTGTGGATCACTGTGTTGAGACGCTCTGCAATCCAGAGTGTGCCAAGTATCCGGATGTGCAGGAGTGGTGTGAAAAGGCATTGCGGGATCTAGCCAGGGGATTAATTGAGTACAAGGAGGGCTCAGGTCGTGGGCAAGAGGGTCAGGACGAGCTTGTCCATGGAGTGAGTAAGTGTCAAGCAGGAAGCCGAATGGCACTCATGGCATACATTGTCTACGGAATCAACATGGGCGCCAGTCATGCCATTGGACATCAACTGGGTAGCGTAGGAAAGGTGATGCACGGCGTCACAAGCTGCATTATGCTTCCCGCTGTGCTGCGATACACCAAGTCCAAGAATCCAGAAGCGCAGGCGAGGATCGTCAAGACCTTCAATGAGAGCTTGGGATGGGAAGAGACAGAGGCGGGAGATTGTGTTGCTCGGTTGGTCAAGCTCGTTAGGTTGCCTGGTGCACTAAAGGAAGTTGGAGTCACGAGCAATGAGCAGATTGAACAGATTGTGGATAAAACCATGACAGATGTTATGTTCTCTTCGGGCAAGATTCTGACAAGGGAGGAAGTATCTGAGATTGTCTACTCGACCAAATAAGGCGGGCTTCAATTAATGATGCAGTCAAACAAGTGCGAGACGAGACGAGCCCATACCAGTATTAAAGAGAAATATCCAGATCAATTGATAAAAGCTTGAAAGGCACACGCTATCATTCTATAGGCATTCATTACACGTCATTCGTTAGTCCTTATTGCCCGACCCCAGGTCGACGTGGCCATTTCATCAGCAGATTACGCAGCCACGGCCAGTATATTTCTCGCGCCCAGTGTTGCAACAGCTGCAACACGCATATTATTTGGTAGATCCCCTTTGAGCTGGTTGTGCTCCCAAAGGAGATCCTCTCGTAGAAGCCCATCTTGTCTCCCTGAGGCACAGCAATGACGAGATGCCATTTATGACCCTGAATGACGATTCCAGGTAGAAAGTCGAGCAACCGGGGTGTCGCAGTCCGAACCTCTGGATCAGCGTGCATTCCAGCGTCATTTTGCAGTTCCCAATTCCGTCGCGTTTCGCTCGCTTCGCATTTTTTCAGTGTCAGAGCTTGTAGAAACTTGTAATGCGGTAGCATGGACACGCCCTTGCGCAAGCCTGCAAAACCCATGGTATTGTCCTGCAGCGTTTCGACGCTAAGGGCGATCGGCCGGGCGTGTAGCGTTGGGAGGTCGACGTGGTTGAATGTGCTTCGAGGGAGGCTTTGGCGGAAGGTATGGACTTGGCGGGAGACTTGAGGGTCGGTATCGCAGGCTGGATCGATGTAGATGGAGAAGTCGGTTTGTCGGGGACGAAGAGTGTCGGTGTTATACTCGGGAATGATGGTAGCTGTGGTGCTGATCTGAGTCAGTATGGAAAGACTTGATGGGTGCATAGGGATACACACCTTGATCTAAAGTCTACAAGTTGACTACACCCGGGCCCGCTCAAGGGCCGCAGTGAAGCCTCAAGAATGCGCTGCGTAACCTCGATATTCCAATCAGCCTGGGACGCACCAGACGTTTGACAAAACTGTGCCTGGTACAGAATCTTGTTCACGATGCCCATGTGTGGTGTCGCCCCAAGTTTATTGCGGTCGTCGTGGAAATACCGCTCACTCAGAGGACCCTCCCGGGCCCAGTTCCAATCCTGGTAGTAGCTGACTTTGCTCGTATCTCTGATCCAGCTGCGCTCCGAGTTGGGCAGGATGCCGTCTCCTCTAACTATCTCGTCGACTTTGTTCATGAAGTTTCTTAGGGATAAGGGGAGGTCGTTGGGTAACAGCTGGAGGGAGAAGTAGTCGGCTTGGGTATATGTTTTGGGCAGAGGACTGAAGTCGTGTGGCCGTGGGACCAATGATGGCATCGAGGCTACACGTCCCAGGACTCGTCCCTCAGACCCGGTCCTGGAGTGTAGACCATCGCCCAGTACGGATCGCTGCCGCTTGACGCCAAATTGATGGACTTGCAAGTTCAGGCTCGAAGTCTCGCCAGTCGGTGAGTCTGTTCGATGTCGCTTCTGGATGGTCGATTGAGTTTCTTCGTACGGTCGCTTTCTCTCAAGTGGCGCCAGAGGCTCGAAAGTGTCCGATATACTTCCGAGCCAGGTGCGTATGCGTTGATCGAGGGACATTTTGGCGCTGCCGGGCCATGGTTGATGGCGTTATGGCAGTGGTGATGCCATCGCTATCTTTTGTCTGGTGCTTTAGATCGACTGGGCCGGTCAGCTTACCTCGGGCCAGCGTATTTCCGCCTGGCCTGCTGCTTTGATTGGGTTGCTGGCCTGTCGAATGCCGCGGGGGTTTACAGTGGGAAGCTGCCTATCGTTACAGGGCCTTCGCCTGCTATATACTACGGTTCATGGACCAACTCCTAATAATGACAATTACCAGCAGTTAATGCAATGTGCACCTCCATGGAAGTGTTTCTCCAGAATCACGTAGCATTCATTTATTGATATGTGTATGACTCCACTTGCAGCATGCCAATACCTCTCTAATAGGCCTTGGTTCAAAAAGTGCATATCGTGCGTCGCCTTTCAAGCCAACTCATCGGACGCGTGGCTTATAGTATCATGGAATATTAACCCCTTCAATAGCAACATTCAACGACCCTCCATTGAACTCCAATACGTCATTTAGTACGAAATGAGCTGGACTAGGTGGTGTAAGCTTGAACGTGTCTGTCAGCATTACATTTTTTATGTGCAGCTCTGTAAGTTCTGAGACTTAAATGCGTTGCTGCCTTCGTAGTTCGTACTCAATCTTTCATGCTAATTTTCACTGAGTCGCCTATATAGGCCTCGAGGCACCATAAGAGTCGACAGCTCTAGACTAAGGTGATAAAAATACTTAGGTAAGTTTATCGAGGTTCATGGTAGTACTTTACCTAATCTTTTCTACCTGGACGGTCACGTCTTTTAACGCCCTCTAGACAGGATACCCAGAATGACTTCTGAAACGCTAACTCAACCACCATCCGACAACTCAGCGGCGCAAATCACCGTGAATGCTCAACACCCCATAGCCATCGAAATACTAGAGGTTGAAGAAGCACAGAATGAAGACACCACAGTCTATCCTACGGGGATAAAGCTGTGGTCAACAATGGCGTCGATGGCAATCGTGTGTTTTCTCAGTGGACTTGTGAGTCGTGCATAGGCAATCTTCCTCTTGCGAACACCTCATTAATTCTCTGATAGGATCTCACCATTGTCGCTGTGGCTGTACCAAGCATCACCGATGAGTTTCAGATTATCGCAGATATTGGATGGTATTCAGCTGCGTAGTATGTATCACACCCGCTGAATAACCCCGACGCCTAACTTACCTACACTCAGTGGCATGACGCTCAGCGCTTTTGTCTTCTTGTATGTCCATATCCCGCCGACGTGAAACTCGTTACTAAGTTTGACCAGCTTCGGCCAGATTTATACTCTCTTCTCTATCAAGGTCGTCTTTCTCGTTGGTATTGCAACATTCGAGATTGGCGCCTTGATCTGCACTCTTGCATCTTCTTCGGCCGTTTTCATCCTCGGCCGTGCCATCAGCGGCCTCGGTCGAGGAGCCCTCAATGGTGGTCTATTTAAACTCCTCCGCCAGTGCTTTCCCCTTTCCAAGCAGGCCATGAGCAGTAGCTTCTTTGGCGCCGTGCAGAGCATTGGACTGATTACTGCTCCCACTATTGGAGGCGCTTTAATTGATGCCTTCTCATGGAGGGCCTGCTTTGGTGTGAATATACCACTTGGTGTTGTTTGTCTCGCGTTGACGGCGTACGGTGTTCATGAGCAGCCTGTCACCCAAAACAATGCGCATGTACTGACCTTGAAAGAGAAAATAAAAAAGGTTGATCTCGTAGGCACTCTGCTAGCCGTACCTGCCATCACCTGTCTGCTTATGTCACTGCAGTGGGGAGGCTCCAAGTTTGGCTGGGGTAGCTGGCAGGTCATCGTACCCCTTGTGATCTGTGGCCTACTCTCTACGGGTTTCGGTTGTCTCCAGTACCGCCAGGGCAACAACGCTCTTTTACCACCGCGAATCCTCAAGCAAAGGAGCATTATCGCTGGGATGTGGTACGGGGCATGCTGTGAGGGAGTCTTGGCTGTCACGGAGTTTTACATGTCTATATATTTTCAAGGTGTGAGGGGATACTCGCCTTCAAAAGCAGGTTTACTTGCCCTTCCTATGGTGGGCGGTTTGGCTGTTGCGTTGATCATTTCTGGCGTCGGTACCACATACATCGGGTATTACTACCGTAAGTGGGACTTCTGAACTCTTCAATCGGATCTGACAGATTCTTAGCGTTTATGCTGGCCACAAGTGTCTTGACGCCAGTGGCCTCAGGGTTGCTGACCACGTTAGATCTCGAAGAACAGGTTGCCAAAGCCGTTGCGCTTCTCACCTTCCTCGGTTTAGCGGTTGGTTTAGGGTTGCAAGGCCCACAAGTAGCTCTACAAGCGGTACTGCCTATCGAGGATGTCTCTCTTGGTGGTGCAGTACTGTCTTTTGGCTCAGGGATGGGTTCCGCGCTGTGGATCTGCGCCTCAGCGACACTGTTCCAAGGCCGACTGGCTAGCGAGATACAAGCCGCTTCACCAGGGACAGATGTTGGAAAGCTTCAAGAGGTGGGACTTTCCAGACTGAGGGAGTCGATCGGACCAGATAGACTACAGAGCGTGTTGTCCGGGTACGAAAACGCGGTTGTTCAGACGTTGTATGTACCTTTGGGGCTGGCCTTGCTCACGATCATCGGTTCGGTGGCCATGGAGCGTAAGTCAATCAAGAAGAAAAGATCCTAAGTATGGGTCGTCGGTTGGACAAGGCTTGAGAGCAGGGCGCGGTCATTGCCTAAATTGGTTTCGCTCAACGATGATCAAAACTTTGTCTTATTCAGCCTTGCGTTTGTTCTTCCATGATAAGTCTCGGCCTCATGAATGCCCTAATCTCAGATTGAGGGCGTTTGGCGTAACATACCCTAAATAGCCAGCCAGTGCTGTTTCTAGAGGTGGGGGACATTTATGACAAGAGCATGATAGACATGGCTTTTATCTACAGCCTCTGCTGATCACTTACCAGATACCGATATTTGATGTCCATCAGCAACCACTTGCGTCACTTTACTTTGTAACTGCTGCCTTGAAAATAAAGTTTGTTAATCCCAGACTTTTGACTAACCGAGGCAACACAAGATCTGCCGGCACTTTGAACTTCAAAGGTCAAAACGGCATTTGCCGGTGCTACGACATCAATCGTAGAGACAAATTATGAATGTTCTCCACTTTTAGTCCACTGAGGCCCTAAAACACACAGGCAAGAGGGGTCTAGCATTCAGGTTCTAAGGGGTCAGAAAGTTGGTTCAAGAGTAAAGGGTCCAAGTTTTCCATGTTTATCTCGCGGATTTAAAACGGAACTGCTTACATCACTCCACTTGGACGTTTTACAACCAGTCAGATCTCGGAACATTGACTTTTACTGGAGCTCCAAAACCTAATGGTATGGTGGAATGGAAATCCCTCTGTTAATGCGCTAAGAATGCGGTAAGAGTCTTGAAAAACCGTGGTCTCGATTTTAGTGGAACATACGATTTGTAACGTGATGGAATGGCTGGTATCACTTGAACCAATCACAAGCCTTCGCCACGTATGCCCGTAACGTTAATAATTTGCCGCCCCAGCTGAAGTCAACTCCAGGTCCAGCAAATTCTCTCCACGCTGGCGAAATCTGCTGACTACTGACGCATACGTGTTGGCTTTCAGGTCATCGTATCCCTTTCTTTAAACAGACTGATTCATGGCTTCACCCTATCGACCCCTCAAACCTGCACCGGTCAAAGATGGGCTCTTTCGGAGGGCACTGCAGGACCGGACAGCCAACAAGCGGAATGGTATGGTCAAATCGGCATGCTGGGAATGTCGAAAACGAAAAGCAAAGGTGAGAGAACACCTGTCACTCCCGACGCGCTAGCCAAACTAATGCAATGCTCAGTGCAATGGACAAAAGCCACTTTGTAGTAACTGCATCAAATTTGACGTCGGGTGCATCTACGACTCTGACGTTAAAGAGCTAAGAGTCAAAAACTTGGAGAACATCAACGAGAGGCTTGAGAATGAATTAGAAGCTGCAAAAATGTTGTTGAGAGAGGTGGCCACTGGACCTGACCAGTTTAGAGGTCTCGTGTTGGAATACATGGACGCTGGGAAGCAACCACTCGACATACTCAGATCATTGAAGAGCAGCGAGGAAGTGGATCTACAATCATTGCAAGGTGCGAAATCAAGTCACGAGACTGCGATATCTTGGATCTGTGCATTCCAAGACTAAACAATGTTTTAGGAAGCAGTTCAAGTAGTACTTCTCCCCCCCAAGCGTTTGACATGCAGGGAACCATACCATTTGGAACGAGCAGTTCTTTTACGCAACCAGAAGGAACTTTACATGACGGCAGATACTACAGCACGATGGATTCCATGACGGTGAGCTTGAGCTTTGGACAGTCCTCAGCGCTCCGTCAGTCTATGTCACGTCCGTGTGTCGATTCCAATGGTTCTATACCAGGCTATACTGTGGTACGTGTTGACCATCTTTTTCACGCCCGGTTACCTGGAAAAGCTGATAGATAAAGCAGCCGTCGATTGACACGACTCAAAGCTACGGGATTGGTCCATCGGAAGTCGCACGGTCCAATCTTATGATAGTCCCATCGACTGAGGGTCTACTAAGTGACTTGCCTCAGTCACACAGCTCAAACATTCAACAAGAACCTTCTTCCAATCAGATCAGAAAACGAAGTCTCTTCTTTGAGCCGTTATTTGATCACACCGACTACTATCTTGCAACTCCCACCAGTAAACCGTTACAACAACATGGTATGGCGAATAGTCAAGGGACGATGACTTTCCAAGATACACAGGCATTTCTACCACCAGAGCAACTCTTGGGAACCACAGATACCACAATTGATCATTTTAACGCCTCCTCACAAGAGGATGCCATCGCTCGAGAGCAGACCAATCAGCAGACACCGCAAGCCTCGCACAGGATCGATCCAAATTACAAAAATCACTTCAACAATCTTAGCCTTTCAAGCAGTATCCGAGCAAATGGCTTTCCTCGTCAAGTCCAAGATGCCCAAATACGAAACATCTTTGTCCCTAATTGGGCTGTTACGTCACTTAATACGGAGCCAGACCCCGGTGGTCTTGAGGATGCGTTCGGTGATATTTACCGAAAAGCGACAGGCCTTCTCAAAAAGGGCGAGCCTGCATATCGCATCGTTGGAAGCCACCCTAATATTGCCGCACTATATGACCAGGCTGAGTTTGATAAGTCGTGTCTCTTGTCCCAGTGGGCTGCCCGTATGGTTCAAAGCGTCAAATTGAAAGGTCTGTTCTGTAACTTTCACGTCGCGCTCATCAGACTGACTGAGATCCACAGGCTACGACTTTACATGCTTTGCATCTATGAATGTATTTTGGTATGTGATGCGCTGGATGATCAGTCCTTCGCCAGATACATATGCCGCCATGCCGGAATGGATCAGACCAACGTAAGACCTTATCTCAACCTTCTTGATATGTCACAAATACTGATGCGTACCAGATCAAGCCAAATCTTCACGCCTCATATAAGCATGGCTGACTTTGTTCTGTGGCCTGACTTTCGCAATCTGGTGGTGCAACTGCCACAGTTGCAAGAACGCATGGCATGGCTGGCAGACATGTCCGCATCCATTAGATGCGAGTGGCCGTATGACCTTGAGCAGGCACTGCGTAGGGATCCTGTTTCTGGAGAGGTAGACCTTGTTGATCTAGCAAAAGTACTACGCACCCCGTATTCAACAAGAAGAAGATGCTAACTATTTTGTAGCAACACGTGTGGACATTGGGATATTGGTCCGTAGGCCCGTCCTTTCGGACATTTGTTTCGAATGCCGACTCGTACCTTCAAGTAAGACCCGAAGAGGCAGAAGTCACGCAGTAAAAGCGTTGGAATATTCTTGGGATTTTAGCGGGACAGCTATTCATATAGATTAATAATTTAGGGCGGTACTGATATATGCTAGAGGCTATAGAGATATGAACTCAAAGTCGAGCGTTGAGAGGATTGATTTGGGGCGAAATGAAAATTGCACAATATATATAGGCTCAGCGTTTGTCCAATCATCGAACTTCACTACACCAGGCGATCAACGCCTGGGCATCTTCCGTAGTATAGTGGTCAGTATGCAAGCTTGTCACGCTTGAGACCCGGGTTCAATTCCCGGCGGGAGAGTTCCAGCCAGCTGTGTAACACAGCATCATTCTTTTTTTTCTTGTCTTACTTTTTGTGTTCTTTGCTTCCTATCATGTTTCATGTTCCTATGGAATGACTTCTTGAATCATTTACAAATTCTACTATGCGCTTTCAAAATGAGCACCTTCTACTCCAAACACATACATTTTACTACCTTAATCCTTATTGATCTAGTAAGGTACCCTCAAGGCACCATAAGAGTCAATAGCTTTAGACTAGGTAATAAAAATATTTAGGTAAGTTTATCAAAAATTATAGTAATATTTTACCTAATCTTTTTCTACCCCTCAGCCTGGAGCGTCACGTCTTTCAATGCCCTCTAGGGTGCTTTCCAAAGCTTGGTCAAGTGATGCACGACTTCGCGCCTGATCAGTTTGGAAATAAAGTTAATTATACCCCCGAAGCTTTGACAGCTTCACAAATACGTGCTTCGGCGTTCGAGTCAAGGATACTATCTCATCGTCTGTGGCCAGCTCAGGCTTGATGGGGTCTAACTTGAACTCCCAGAAGAGTAACGTCAGGAATATTCGAATCTCCATGTACGCCAACTTCTTCCCAAAGCAACCGCGAGGACCTATTCCAAAAGCTTGAGCAGGGCACTTGCTAGAGTCGAATACTGTCTCCTCATTTCCAGTTTCAGTGGTCTTTGTCGTGAGCCATCGTTCAGGGAGGAATTCCGAAATATCTGCATCATCGATTAAATTCGTCCTGCGCATATGGGCGCGTGTGGTGTCTGATCTTTTGTCCGAATTGACGAGAATCTTGGGCATCATGATACCAGGGCCATTTGCTAAAAAGGCGATGGTCGTGCCCTTCGGGATATGTTGGCCAAGGATCTCAGTGTCCATTACTGCTTGCCTGAAGGTGAGGGGGACAGTGCGTGAATGTCTGAGCATGTCCTCGGCAACGGCGTCAAGGTATGGATTACTGGCTTTGAGGATTTCCTCGACCATTGGAACTCGACCTTGTGTTTTGGCTTCTGGAAAAGCCTTCCAAATGGACTCCCGCAGAAGTGCCTGTACCCGCTGGTGAGTAGTCAAGTACTTGGTTCCCCATCGTAAAACAGCTGATGTTGTCTCGTGCCCGGCTACTAGATATCCAAGAAGCTGCAGACAATTAATTAGTCGACTGTACCTTTTTGCGGGTCAGAAACATACCTCGCTCATGATAGTTTGACTCCGGTAGTCTGGCTTACGTCCCTCCTTCTCAGCAAGAACATCCTCGCGGGCAAGCATAATATCCAAGGCACAGCGTTGGGCTCGACCAAGCCCTCTTCTCTCTATGCTCTTAGCAACCTCACGATCCCTCATTCTATTGCGGCCAGCTCTTGCCCTCCTCATCTCGGGAACAAGATTGCGGTATAAAAAGTGATGTATGACTGGCGCGGGAGATTTAATAGCCACACTGGCACTGTCGGCGAGAATGGTGAAGCAGCCAAGCTCATCATCAAGTGGGACAGGCTCGAACTCGAAAGCATCATCTTGTCCACCGTGAAGCGATTTACTCTTGAGCTGATTCAATTGACGGCTAAGCTGTCCTTGGTCGGATTCAATCCCGAAAGAGGCGCCCAAGATGATGTCGAGTGCTGCATTGTGAATATCATTAACTACATCGAATGGTTGTCCCTTGGATAAACGCAACTTGCGGTTCCAAAGCTCTAGAAGAGTCGAGAACTTGTCGTGCATTTGGGGAGCGGTGGCCTATTCGCATGAGTACTCATCACCCCTGGAAAGATGTACTGACCTGTTGAAGAAAGCTGACTGACATAATATCTCGGACCAACTCCTTGTTCTTCTTGAACTGGGGGTCAGATGACTTCAGCGTGATATGATGACCCGGCACCAATCCTCCAAATTGCTCCTGCATAATATCGGCTCGATCAAATTCCTTGAGACGACGCATGCAAATATCCGATGCCTCGAAGTAATCTACCACAACCACCCACGGCCGTGCAAAAGGCCGCATGAAGACTTGTACCAGCGGCGATTGATGCTTGACAGCCTGTTGCGCCAGCCATTCGCGACGATTGGGAGCAGCGCGGAATTCATGAATGTCGCCCATGAGTGACTTGGCTGCGCTTTCATTGTATGGAATGCCTGGGATAGGCTTGGGTAGAAGGGCTCTTCGTAGAAGGTACAAGATGCTCGGAAACAAGACACACAGCGCAAGAATGAAGCCTCTCGGCGCTCGGTCGTATAACTCGACCAAGTGGGACGACATGGTTTCCGATGGCAGAGATGAATTTGAATTAGCCGTCGATAGCGAGTTCTACAGATTCCGTATTTGGTCTTGTTCACAGCAAGTGATTTCGAGGAGAGGGTTCGTGGAAGTTGCCAGGAAATGGTGGGATTCAAGGGTAACCTAGCCAGCCATCATGGCCTTGCCCTTCTTATGGGACCTGCAGGTATGAGCGCTTACGGCCTAGAGGCACATGGAGGCTATGGAGACTTGCGTGTTACTCTACGGCAGTTGAACACTGGGCGAAACCTAACTCTCAAAAAGGAATGTGCTTTGAGGTTGAGTGTGGCAGAAATCTGTATATGGCTTACTTCTCATATCGGCATACCCCAAGTGGGTTACTGCCCTGTGAGATAGGTTCGATCGCTTAGATAGGCAGAATTATCCTTTTGGAACTAACTATGAGAACAATTAATTAAAAATAGCCTAATTCATGTCCTCATGTGAGTTGATATGAAGTCTGGCTCCCATGATCGCCCTGACTTCGTTGCTGCCAATAATGATGTTACTTTGATCTTGCAATTGAGCTGAGCATCAACATTTTGACCCATCACCTTGCAATTGAGACGTAGTGATTTTCATGCTATTGTTGTACTGCATGTGATAACCCCTGTGAGAAACTGTTGCAAAAATACTTGGTTGCCATTGTGATTTGGGCGTTGTCTATTTCGATGGCCTGTCCTGAAAGTCGTATGTTTCTGCCAACTGTTTGCGATTTCCCCAGGCTGCCGGACTACCATAAGAGATGGTGACTTTGAGCTACCTAGACGATAAGGAGCCTCAGACCGCTTTAGTTCCACATATGGTGGTAGTTCACCTATTCTTTATACCATCAAATTATCTCCCGGCTTGCAACCCGTAGATGATGCCAGGCAACATATCATGCCCTTCAAATAGAAGTAGGTTGAAATTGGATGGATCAAGAATGCGCGATAATTAAAAGCATGATCTTCCTGTAAACATCTTACGAGCCGTGCGGGGAAGAATCCTTCAACTTCGGATTGCAACTCTGAATAACGTCTGGAGCTCTGGCCTACCCTGGATTGTCGGAGATAGGTCCGATTTGATGCGTGACTTGGGCGGTGAGAGCACGACTAGGATAAGGAACAAGTTGACAATAGCGGAAACTCCACGACCCGGTAGATGACGTAGTTTCTAGTCGAGGTCCCGGCTATTGTTCGGATCGAACTGCAAGGAGGGAGGCCGAGCTCAGGAGCATTGGGAGTAGATAAATGCACAGAGCAATAACACAACAGCTTCGTCACTTCACTTCATGGAAACCTGACAAGTTACCGCAGAATACTCGGCAATATGAGGTCAATTCAACTGTTGTGTCTTGCGCTGCAAGTCACGGATGCATTGGCACTCCCCACAGAGACTCCCACTGATGAGTACCCTTCGCGTAAGCTAAAGCTACCCACAAATACCCCTGAAACCCCGAAGCTAACGCCCTCTTCCAGCCCAAGGAATTGGTAGAGGTGTTTGGAAGAACGCATACGCCAAAGCACAGGATCTTGTCGAGAAATTGACACTCGAGGAGAAAGCCAACATTACGCGAGGATTTACTGCCGATAACACTTGCGCTGGTAACACGGGATCTATTCCTCGGCTGGGATGGCCTGGATTGTGTTTGCACGATGCAGGCAATGGCGTTAGGGCTACAGATCTCGTTAATTCGTATCCCTCGGCTCTTCATGTTGGAGCTAGTTGGGATAGGAATTTGACTTATCAGAGGGGATATTATATGGGCAAAGAATTCAAGGCCAAAGGAGGTAAGTCTACAGTTCACTGGAAGGCCATTTACACTAATTCTCTGTTTAGTCAATGTTCTCCTTGGTCCCAACGTTGGACCTCTAGGAAGAACACCACTAGGTGGTCGCAACTGGGAGGGCTTCTCAGTCGACCCCTACCTAACAGGCAAGCTCAGCGCCGAGTCCATCATCGGCCACCAAGACGCTGGCGTCATCGCAAACGTCAAGGTCAGCAACCCGGAAAGGATACTCAGTTTCCCGGCTGACAATTTATAGCACTTCATCGCAAACGAACAAGAAACGTATCGTCGACCCTACTTTGGAGTTGAAGCAGTTTCCTCCAATGTTGACGACAAGACTCTGCACGAGTACTACCTCTGGCCCTTTGTAGACTCAGTAAAAGCTGGTGTTGCATCAGTTATGTGCGCGTATAACCGGGTCAACGGCACCTATGCCTGCGAGAACAGCAAGCTGATGAATGGCATACTTAAATCAGAGTTGGAGTTTGACGGTTTTGTGCTCCTGGATTGGAATGCTCAGCATAACCTTGAGAGTGCCAATGCTGGCCTTGACATGGTTATGCCATTGGGTGGTTTCTGGGGCGAAAACCTGACTCAAGCTGTTGAGAACGGCACTGTCAAGGAGTCCCGTGTGACTGATATGGCCACCAGGTTTGTCATGTTTATACATCTCATCTCACTCTGCTAATCGGTTCGTAGAATTCTCGCTGCTTGGTACCTTGTTGGTCAAGACAATGACTTCTCTGCGCCTGGCATTGGCATGAAGAATCTTTCTTTGCCCCACGAACAAGTCGAAGCTCGTATTCCAGAGTCCAGACCAACAATACTCGGGGGGGCCATTGCGGGACACGTTTTGGTCAAGAACGAAAACAACGCTCTTCCATTTGAGAAGAGCCCCAAGATGATTTCTGTATTTGGCTACGATGCCACCGTGGCTGATACCAAAAATACGGGCAAGCTGTTTGAGCTCGGATATACTTCTTCACCCGAGATGGGTCAGGCTGTTCTTGGAAACGAGGAACACTTTGACCAGGCAGCCAGAGGGGGAACAATTGTTTCGGGAGGTCGTGCAGCTGCCAATTCACCTCCGTACATTAGCGAGGTAAGTCAATTCGTAGCTATCTGAGAAACATCAACTAACACATTGTAGCCTCTTAGTGCTATCCAGCAGAGAGCAGCCAAGGATGGAGGCTGGGTCAATTGGGACATTTCAGCCTTTGACCCCGACGTCAATGGAGCCAGCGACGTGTGTCTTGTCTTCATCAACGCCATGGCGACAGAAGGATGGGACCGTGATGGTCTCCACGACGACTTCAGCGACGGCCTAGTCCTCAACGTCGCTTCCAAGTGCACCAACACCATCGTCATTATCCATGCAGCCGGCATCCGTCTTCTGGACCAGTGGATTGAGCACCCCAACATCACCGCCACTGTCATTGCTCATATCCCCGGGCAAGATAGCGGAGAGGCGCTTGTGAAGCTTCTTTATGGCGAGGCTAACTTTTCGGGCAAACTGCCTTATACGATTGCCAAGAATGAGACGGACTATGTACCCTATGCACCCTGTGGTCGTGCGGAGAACGACAATGACCCGCAGTGCGATTTCACCGAGGGGGTCTACCTTGACTACCGCTCGTTCGACGATCGTGGCATTGCACCACGGTTTGAGTTTGGGTACGGTCTCAGCTACACAAAGTTCGAGTACTCTTCTCTATCCGTCAAGGTCCAAACGGACACCACATCCGATAGTGGTCTCTGGGATACACATGCCATAGTCCAAGCGACGGTGTCCAACGTCGGTAACAGAAGCGGCGAGGAGGTCGCCCAGGTCTACGTTGCTATACCCAACAGCCCACCCAAGCAACTACGAGGCTTCGAAAAGGTGAAGCTGGAGAAAGGAAAGTCCGCAGAAATCCCATTTGAGCTCACCAAACGTGATCTCAGTGTTTGGGACGTTGTTACCCAGCAATGGGTGCTTCAGTCAGGTAACTACACCGTCTTTGTAGGCGGAAGTAGTCGGGATTTACCGTTGGCAGAGTCATTCAATGTCGATGCTTAGAGAAGCCTCAGTATAATTACAATACATTACAGTTAGATAAAAGATATAGTATCAGCTTTCCGTACTGAATTGAAGACCGCCGGACTTATGTAATATCAGCCCAGGAACACCAAACTTGGGCATCAATACACGTGCTCGGGAAAGTTGTGAAGATAACCACGATTGGCTACTGTGCCCATGACCTTTGCTTAGTGCCACAGAGAGTGACCACATGAAGCGACAGATCTGCCTCGAGTCCTCCTCAAGAGCCTTGGTCGCCACAGCAAAGATGTATGACAGCGATAGTTCGGGCTTGAACGGGGTCTCACCATATACATCCAGGCTTGAGCAGAGAATCTGAAGAGCGTGGAAGTCGAGCGCTGCGGAATAGACTGTCCACATGAGTCGTTTACCCCCGGAGCCAGGTGTCTTTTTAGCTAGGAGAAGAATATCGGCAAATTCCTAAGCCTGTCAGCTGACATTCCAGTCATCAAATTCTGTCTTACATCACCGAATCGTTCAACTTGTATACATAGTCTCTTGAGACTACTGGTATCTTGGGTGGTAGATCTTGCAAGCCTAAGGAGCTCTAGCTTGGCACCTTGGCACAAATGGTATAGACGCAACGGTCTATAATTTTCTAGATCGTCGAGAAGTTCTGAGACGGGATATTGTTCACCCCATATTTTAGGTAAAGCTGACCTCACGCTGAGGAAGAGGTGTTCATGGGAGATGTAGTCGTGAGCGTCGCGGGAAAGAAAATCCAGGCAAAACTGTCCACTGTTCATATTGCCAGTCGCCGAATCTGCATCCAGGTATCTAAAGGTGATGAATAGGGATAATTCGCACGTTTGATGAACGAACTTACAGTGTGTACAAGAGCATTGCTTGGGCTACACAAGGGAGCTTCTTCTCGCTCTTCTCTCCATCTTCCTGCAAGAAAGGTCTCAAAAACGACCGGATCCCTTCGAGATGTAGGAAAGATGCGCCTGTAGTTTCCGAGTCATAGGCCTCGTATCTGAGGATCAGAAACCACATGACGAAGAGGGCGTCAATGTCACGGCTTTGCTCCGGCCCTTGGCAGATGTGATCCAGCAAAGACGATAGATCCTTCAGAGCTTGGGTGTAGTGTGCTGTGGCGGAAGCCCCAAGTTGACATGCCTTTTCCGAAGACGCACCTGAGCCCGGCACGTCTTGGATAGATGATAGCTCGCTCGCTCGGAGTTCCATATTCGCGACCGCGATGAAGCTTCGCATCACACCAGGGTATTGACTGGCGATGTGGGTGTATATATATGAGAAGCAGCTCCATGTCCAGAGTTTGCCATAACTCAAAACAATGATTGAAGTCGGGATGTAAGCGAATGCAGCTCGATCTTCGGCATTCAGCTGAAGTGAATTGGCCAGATGGAGGTGAGTTGCTGGTAGTTCATGGCAGCCTGAGTCTGTCCGCGATAGTGATATCAGATCGACAGGACTTGCCATAGAGCTGGCCTCATTAGTCGCACTCGTATTTGGCGACTCGCTGGGTGTTAGACGCCTAGGGCTTCCATAGGCCTCTGGACTCGGTAACCCCTTGGCAGCCTGACCCCTTAGACTCAGAGACTGTCCGGGTTCAAGCCAGTCGCACTTGTTAGGACTATTCTCGCATTTTTTACAAACTGGACGTCGCTCGTCGCACTTGACTTTGCGAATGCGACAAGTAAGACATCCTTCGTGACATTAGCTTTGGGTTGTCAGCTACGAACAATGTCGGCGCACCATTTCTCGACCTCGCTTTTCGCCGATCTGCGGGCATTGAGTCGTGGATAGACAGAAATAGTACGACGGATGACTCGGGGAGATTGATGAAAGAATTTTCTTTTCTTTTTCCTTTCCGTTATTATGTAGCGCAGATAGACCGACGATCTAGGCCCACGGTGAGCCGGATAGCTTTTTCGGTAGTGCGTTTGTAGGATGCGGAAGTTGAAGATAGCAGAGTGGTACTGGGGATTCGAACATCACTAAAGGGCATCGGAAGGACGTTCCGCTGATTAGAGTTTGACTCGAGAGCTGACCGGCTCCATTTACAGGGCTTTACGGCGAGCGCGGTTTACTTTTGCGATCCGTTATCCACTGCATGTCTTACTACGTGGTAGTTGTATGTCGCTTTGGGCTTAATGTCTCGAGTCGGCCGTTGTAATGCGCAGCTACTGTATGTCACTGTAGCAGCTCGTCATTCTTAGCCCAGTCCATCTCGGCTCAACCGTTCGAGCAACCCCGCGGCGATCAAAGCCAATGGCTTCAGGATCACCTCCAAAGCCTCTCATTGGTCAATTCGGCTATTTCCAGCGACTCTCGGGTCAAGTTACCCGCTGGGGATGTCACACAGACCCCCTGAACACGATGCTAGCAGTCCAGTGGCTTACCACTAACCTCGAGGAGCATTTGGTACGTCCCGCGTTTCTCCCAGACTTTCCGCTTCCATGAAGCTCGGGCTTAAAGATTGACGCGACCATGTCATGAAATGCAACGCTGCCAACAGGACCGTGTCAGGAGCCGCAGCTGCAAGGAATTGATATAAGTTCCTAGCAAAGCCCGGTGCTGTCTCTGTACGGTGTTACGTATTTTGATTAAACTAGTTTTGTTATAGTTCTGTCCAACATGCCTTTCTCTATCGAACAAGTTCATGAGATAATCTCCGAGTCTGTTGCTCACCATGAGCTCGACTTGGCGGATATTTGCAAAAAGGTAGTTCCTGTCATACGCTGCAAGTATTTCAATCTCACCATACGATAGATTCACGAAAATCCTGAATACAACTACAAAGAATACAAAGCCCACGATAACATCTGCGATCTTATGCAACGTCTCGGCTACAATGTCAAGCGCCACGCCTACAGCATCGAAACATCCTTCGAAGTCGAATACGGCAAAGGAGGAAAGCTCATCGTTTTCAATGCCGAATATGACGCCCTTCCCGGTCTAGGTCACGCCTGTGGCCATAATCTTATCGCCACAAGTTCCATCGCAGCTTTTATTGCGACAGCCGAGACAATTCGCCAAGGAAAGCTCTCGGGCAGAGTTCGACTACTTGGAACACCCGCTGAAGAGGGCGGCGGTGGTAAGGTCCGTCTTATCAAAGCTGGAGCCTATGAGGGTGTCGATGCCTGTCTGATGGGACATCCCACGGGACGTCTATCACCAGAAGATTCTGATAATGTCGACGGGGTTTCAGCGGCCAAGACGAGTGCGCGGAGACAGCTCAAAGTTTCTTTCACAGGGGAAAGCACGCATGCGGGGAATACGCCCTGGCACGGGAAGAATGCCCTGGATGCTGTGGTGTCTTCCTATGTCAACATTTCTCTTCTGAGACAGCAAATACAGCCAACAGAGCGTATACATGGTGTGATCCGAAACGGGGGTTCAGAACCCAACATAATTCCAAATTCGACGGATCTCGAATATTATGTACGAGCAGCTGGAGTTGACGAAGTGAAGAGTCTCTCACAAAGAATCGAGGCGTGTTTTGAAGCTGGAGCTACAGCGACAGGATGTAAGGTCAAGTGCAATTGTGATTCGTACGTTTGACGCAACCTATTTCAGGACTTATACTAACAGGACATATAGAGATCAAGACTATATGGAGCTTCGTCCAAATACTTCCATGTCCACGGAGTTTACAAAGCACATGAAGGTGTTTGGCCGAGACTACATCGGCGACGCAAATCAACCACCGATGGGCGCATCAACAGATATGGGTAAGCCATTCAGCTCTTTCTCTCAACCAAGATATAAGCTAATGAGTGCTAGGCAACGTTACATATTGTTTGCCTGGTATTCATCCCATGTTCTCAATCGGAACCAAGGATCCTCTCGTCCAGCCTCACACACCAAATTTTGCTGCGGCTGCGGGTACAAAAGAGGCTTTGGATAGGGCTTTAGACTGTGGAAAGGGATTAGCTGCTACAGCTTGTGATATGCTACTGCAGCCTGAGTTAATGGATAAGGCGAGGGATGAGTTTAAAAGAGATGTTGAGCCGATTGGTTATAGACTCTAGACGATTGCAGTAACAGGTGGAAAATAAAAGTGCTGCCGTTTCAACATCGTGCCAGTTCACTGAGGACGTGCTTACCTCAGGGGAAATATAACTGACCAGAACATGCATGGCATGTAAATCAGTTAGACAACTGGAAAGGGCTGTCACATGTAAACTATAAATTTAATGACATCACAATGATGGCATATTCCCATTACATGTCGGTATCTTTTCCGACGTCAAACAACCATGGGAAATGTCAGCCGCACCTGTCAGTATCATTATGACGATACGGCCCCCTAGGGCAATAAACGTGAACTTCAGTACACTAGCCACAATTGGTCAGCTTCCAGATATTAACTTTCAGAATAGTCAATTGGTGTAAAGTAGAGGGTCTCGTCAATCACGAGAATTCCGCTACGAAAAAATACTGACGATTAGTACGGAAGTTCACTTTTATTACCCTCGGGGCTGTACTCTGTCCTTGAGGTACTATAAGAGTTGACCGCTTTAGACTAAGTGATAAAAATACTTAGGCAAGTTTAGTAGAAATTTTCATAGTATTTTTCATATCTCTCAGCCTGGACGGCCAAGTCTTTTGACACCCTCTAGCCTGCAAACCTAGACCTGGCTAGAAGCTCGCTGTCTCCGCACCACGGACCACACTCCCGATCGGTCGGGTCCGGCAAAGGGAGAGTATCTTCTTGATTAGCTGCCGAAGCCGATATCTTTGACGGACATCGACTTTGCCGAACTGGCCAATCGGATACGCTTTACTTGAGCTATCAGTTCCACGATATCTCGAAGTGTCGACGCCAACATGGTTTGCCGAAGTGACCAATAATACCAAAGCAATACCCGAGAAGCAGGGACTAGCGATACGGCTCTTGCTGTCGGGTAGTCAAATACACTACATTTTTGCACCATCTTGTGCTTTCGATGATTGACAACTCGTAACATCACCCCAGAGATAACCCCAGACTATCTACCGACGAATTCTCTTGTTCTGATAGCGAGTTATGCGGGGGTGGAGTGTCTGAGCTTGGTCATTATTCAATCGATCAAGAGATAGCGCCACTGTGGTCTGGCTGGCTGTGACTTGGCTCAGCTATTTATTTAACAACATTCAACTCCCCTCGATAGACAACTCTTCAGACAAGTTCACAGCCCTGAAAACTTTCCACATACCGTCCAATCATCACAATGTCGAATGACAAAGCAGACAAGACCGGTTTCCCAACACACGATGCAGACGCCAAAATAACCGACACCTTGAGCCTTCAGGGATCTATGCAGGTCGGAGATACAGGTGTTGAGAACGGCACCAGAGGACGCAAGGTTCTAAGGAGAATTGATCTTTGGTAAGTTCTTATTGCATGGCTATGATATGTGTATGTTGCTAAAACCTGCTTGTAGTCTTATGCCGCTGCTTCTCGTGTCATATACGTTACAGTTCCTCGACAAGCAGTCACTCAACTTTGCGTCAATCATGGGTATCATTGACGACTTGGTCAGTACAGAGTCCAGGTACACATGCTCTGTATTAACGTGGCTAGGACTTGGTCGGGTCACGATATAGTTGGTGCAGCAGCGCCTTCTACTTTGGTTACCTTGCCTTCAGCTACCCAGCCTCCTTTCTGATGGTCCGTCTACCCTTAGGAAAGTATCTATCAGCATCAAGGCAAGCACCCGCATCTTTGACTACTCTGGGACACTGCCCTAACAATTGCATAGCTTCGCATGGGCTGTCATCCTCTGTTGCCACGCCACAGTCCAAACCTTCCCCGGCCTGCTGGTCGCGCGTTTCTTCCTCGGCGTGGCAGAAGCCTCCATATCCCCTGGCTTCTCTCTCATCACTGGCATGTGGTATACTCGTGAGGAACAGCCTTTTCGACATGGCATTTGGTTCTTGGGAAATGCCATCGCTACTATGATGGGAGGCTTGTTGGCGTATGGTATCGCACAGATTGGTGGATCCCTTGCAGCTTGGCGAGTAAGTTAACGTTTTCCCTGGTATCCATGGGCGCTGACAAGTTGTCTCCAGTGGCTCTTTATCATCTTTGGTCTCATTACCCTGGTGTGGGCCATCGTTTTGGCCATCTTCTTACCCGACACTCCACAAAACGCACGCTTCCTCACCGAACAGCAGCGTATCGATGCCGTCGATCGAATTCGCAGCAACCAGACTGGTATGAAGGACAGCACCTTCAAGTGGGAGCAGGTTCGCGAGGTCATAAAGGATCCAAATGTGCTTTTATTGATGCTGTTTCAACTGACATTCAGCATTCCTAATGGTGCGCATACAACAGTAAGTGATGGCATGTTCCACAATTAATCTTTGTCTGACATATTGCAGTTTAGTAGTCTTGTCATGGCAGGCTTCGGGTTCAGCAGGCTACAGGTCTACCTGCTGAACATGCCTATGGGTGCTATCCTAGCATTCTTCGCCCTTGGTTCGACCTACCTATGTAGCCGATACAGCGGGTACAGAACAATCATTGGTGCATGTCTCAGCCTGATCAGGTCAGTGATATTCATTTCTTGGGTGACATTATCTGACTGTCTTAGCTTGACTGGCTCACTTCTCGTCCGCTATGGTCCCAATCAGGGCAGTCGACTCTTTGGACTTTGGGTCTTTGTCGCCTTCGCAGCTGGTTTCCCTATCGCTTTGTCCATGGTCGCTTCCAACGTCGCTGGCTTTACTAAGAAGAGTGTTGCTTCTGCCATGATGTTCATGGCGTACACAGCAGGTAACATCATTGGTCCTTTTCTGTTCTTTCCGTCAGAAGCACCGCAATATTCGGTAAGTTCAATAAGCACAAGTCGCGGATGTTGGGCAAAACACTTACTGTAACTAGAGTGGATTTTTGGCTACCACGATATGTTTTGGCGTGTCGACCCTCACCATGCTTGTGTTGCGTTTCACCTTGATCCGGGAGAACAAAAGGCGCGACGCGCTTCAACAGGGCAGCACATCTGTGCATGATGAGAATGAACATCTGGAGATTTCTGATGTCACGGATAGGAAGAATCTCAACTTCCGCTATGTTTACTAAGTTGACATAAATCCGCGATGGTAGTCGGGGTGGTGGGTTAAAGTTTATCTCTTCGATCCCACGACTCAGTGGACAAATTGTCAAAACTTTCATTGGGGAGGTTTTTACTCTTTAACAAAATCTGCTAGACCTCACGCAAGATCAAATCACTAGTGTTCTTGTTACCGGCTTGTTCCCAACTCATACAAGAACGATAGTGAAAGTATCGTGTCATTTAGTCGAGACCTCTGCTGACTCGTAATTTGCACATGCCTCATCGACTATCCCTTGAGCAATGGACACCTGGTAGTTGTTCGAGTTGGGAGTAACCCATGGCATCAGCATCCTGTGAGCCTCCAGCGTCACAAGCCCGTATAATTCCCACTCGTCGTCCCCACAGCTCGGCGGTGTCGCAGTGTTTGGGGTGCTGACAGACTCGGCAGGCTCACCCTGTCGCTGCCTGACATACCACTGCACCCAGCTAATCACGCCTGCAGGCGCGTTCGAGCGGGAAACAATACCATTGGGTACTTTTTGAAAGATAATGGGCCATCTCAAATCCCTTCCAACACCTGGACCAAGCCTTATGACCTCATAAACTTGGTAGGCGCGTAAACTGTGATCTGGGTCGGCGCCGTCGAAGAATGAATCGTTGACGACTGAGCTGTAGTCGGGTACGGAATGCTGCCATGAAACAATGCCAGAGTGACAGCGCAAGACAGGTTCATACGTCTGTAGATGGTCGAGAACAGCTTTAGGCGGGATGTGGCGAGGAATGGGGATTGAGACGGAGGAGTGATGCTGCGAGCGCATGCTCGCGTATGCCCATCTAGTTTCCAGAGTTAGTCGCCGCATTTATCCACATCAAGTGTTTGACTAGTCAAGGAATAGCTCTGTGTATCTTCAACGTACCTGATTGGACTGGATTGCCAAGGATTATTATTTGCGACTAGAATTCCTCAATCTTCGTGGTACCATATCATGCGATGACCGCGATTATCAGCTGGGGATACGACCTGGGTGATACCAGAAGGTCTCACAATTGAAATGTCCTCAAACGTCACAGTCGAGTACTACGTAGTCTCCAAGACTATGATGTAGGTTGATAGAGGAGACAATTTTGGCCGATCATAAGTGATACGACTCAGGCTTGCGATCGAGATGTGGGGCTGTAGGGAATGTAGAGATCCCCTGACCAATCAGCTTATCGTTGCTCGTGGAAAGTTCCGTATGGACTGCAGGTGTCTATTTATAGCAACCTACCCTGGATGGTACAATCTGACCAGGAAGTTAAAAATAATTCGTCGAGCCACAGCAATAAATTTTGATAGATAACATCGTATTTTGCCCACGACATCAGTATATTCTCATGGCACCGCTCAGAGTAAGTGTTAGTAACACATGCTGTATTTCACCTGCAGGCTGTATCGAAGCGGTCCCTTTCTCAACCTATCAGGTGAAATTTACCGTCATCACTCCGGAATGAACACAAGGGGCCATACGCCCCAAAAGCAAAGCTCCATCCTTGACCATGCTGACATAAGACGTGGTTACCTTCACCCACTGATCTTCACGCCTATATGGGACCACCATTGTTCTTTCTGGCAATAAGCGATGACATAACTCACGCGACAATAATAAAGAGATACTTCACTATATAGTCTAAAGCTCCAGGGGTATTGTAATTCATAATTCTACAGCAGAGTCAAAGTTATCTCTCAGAAAGGTCCGACCTTGAAACGGCTAATTCTGAGGCTAGGGCAGTAGAATGGGGCGCAGCTATTACTAGACAAGGATTAATGATTGACTTGCGTTTAGGAGTATGAATTCAGCGATTACCACTGAGACGCTGGTGAAGGGAGGTTAGCATCCAGCTTGTGATACGACACAACTATCCGCGGAAACCCTGCAATTTAGTTGTTAAGTGAGATACTCCTACCAGGATAAAGTGCCAGAAGTATACTCGCTATGTGCGTGAGCTAGAGGGTGTCAAAAGACTTGACCGTTCAGGCGGAGGGGCAGTAAAGGATTAGGGAAAGTATTACTAGAAATTCCCCTAAACTTGCCTAAGTATTTTTATCACTTAGTCTAAAGCGGTTAACTCTTATGGTGACACCGAGGGAGAGGTTTGGGTGATCACACGTAAGCCTCAGCGACAGGGGTACGAAAAAGACTACACCATATCCGTAATTCGGGTCGGTTTACAGTTAATTGGCCATCGATATCTTGACATGTCCGCGGGCACCGGCACCATGGGCAAATGACCCAACCTGATGCGATTGCGCTTTTGACCTACGCAAGCGAAATTAAAGGGAAAATAATACACATTAAATACATTCGCTTTCCTTTCTATATCTTGACTCCCATTTACTCATCTATCTCGACATAATGGCTCCCTTACGCAGCCAGAAGAGTGCTCAGAGCCTTAACCAAAAGGGTAAGGTGCTAAGAAAACTTAGTCCAATGTTTGTCCCCTATTCCATCAGGTCAAAGATGGAAAACTAAAAAGTCACAGTGAAGCTTTCCAATCGGCTTCCCATTTGTTGGGGTTGTACGTGGGATGCGCAATCTCATGCCGTTATAGTCTGCCACAATCGCTCTTGGCATCGGCTGCATCGGCTTCTTTCGAGAGTAAAATCGAACTCACAATTGCTCGTGCTATTACGCAATTCCCACTATTCACCGTCGGTCGTATCAAGACTGAGAAAAAAAAGCCATTGTGGTTGCGACTTGATCAAATTGACCTTAACAACCACATAAAATGGCAGACAAGTTCCGATACCGAGGACTATGAAGAAGCCCTCAATGAAGCTCTTGAATGGCAGGTGAACACGTCTTATGTCAATCTGGAAACCCAACCTTGCTGGAGAGCGACTATACTCAGATCGTCCAAAGGTAGCTTTGTCGACATCATCTTTGCATGGGATCATACAGCAGGGGATGGCAAAAGCGGCAAGATGTTCCACGATCGTTTGCTCGAGTGCTTTAACACTCAGTTGGAGAACCAACATACTTTGGTCTTGAAAGACCGTGTCTTTGAGGTCCCAGTCACCGAGTTTACGCCTGCGCTGCATCATTTGCTCAAGCTCCCGGTTTCGATAAATTTCATCCTCGGCGAATTTGGGCGAGATCTGATTACACAGGCCAAATCGACCAAACCACCACAAACAGCAATTTGGGCGCCTATTCGGACAGAAGCAGTCAAGTCTCGTCTCAAACAGATCGCCATTACGAAAGATCCACTACAAAAAGTGTTAGAAATCTGCCGACAGCACGAAACAACTTTGACTGCGCTGTTGCACTCACTCATATCAGTATCAATGGCGGCCCGAATAGATGAAAACAAGGCTCGTGCATTCGAATGCGGTACTCCCATGTGTCTACGACAGTTCCAGCAACCGGGAAAACACAACATTGATTTGAATAAGACTGTTATCAATAGTGTGGTGTGTTGGCCATATGTCTTTGATCATGACTTCATTGCAACGGTACGACACCAGCTTAGCAACGCGAAAACAAACCCCGAGCAAAACGTTCAACTGGAGGCTACTGTCTGGTCAGCTGCCAAGTCAATAAGAGAAGGGCTATCTACCAAGTTGAAACGACGAACGAAGAATGACCAAGTAGGCTTGACTAAGTTCATCACGGACTGGCAGTCATTTCTGATGGACCATGCAAAAACCCGTACCATGTCCTGGGAAGTCAGCAATGTGGGCGTGTTACAAGGTGGCGGCTCTGATGAAGTCGCTGGTGGTGGAGACAAGTGGACAATTAAGGATGCCATCTTCACTCAGGCTGCGAATGTATCTGGAGCAGCTTTGACATTTAGCGCTATTTCTGTCAAAGACGGGGCCCTGGTATTGTCGTGCTGTTGGCAGGTTGGGGCTGTCGACGATGACTTTGCCAAGGGTGTGTCGTCAGATGTCGAGACTTGGCTGAATGAGCTAGCTGGTACTGGAAGCATTAGGTTCGTAGTATAGGCAGAAGCACCATTCACCACAGCCTGAAATGATAAACCATATAAGAATACAGCTACATCGTTCAAAAATGAGAGCCGCTTCAAGGGTGGTAACTCAGTAGCCAAACAGATCACAAAAGCTACCAGATGGGTAACATGCCTGCCTAGCCTGGACTTTGTCAGTCGACTAATACTTACCAGATCCCGCACACTCACCTGACACCTATCACGATTTACGTCTTCTGATCAGCGCTGCGATATTTGAGAGGGATAATTCCGAATGGAAAGCAATCCATATAATGACCAACTTTGCTCACTGCTTGAGGATGGATAAGTTCGATGTCATTGGCATGAAGCGCAACTGCAACACTGGCCATCAGTTCTTGCTTGGCAAAGAAAGAACCAGGACACTTCTTGCTTCCGCCACCGTGGAGATAACAATATTCCCGTGTGCCCTCAAGTACAATCGTGCTTCGCAGTCATCTTCCGGCGTTCGCTTTACAGGTTATTTTGTGGCGATCTTAACATTCTGTCGGACTGGTCCAGTACTTGAATTATCGTCATATTTAAAGAGTCTGTTGTCCCAGAATGAGTTAACGGGGCGCTCTGCCGAGGTCTCGTGGACCAAGTAATATCGATATCAAGGGTATATCAAGCTGCTACTGTAAGGTCGATACCCTCAATCACCCAGAGATGTCGAAGTATCCGGCAACATGATACGCTTTCCCCTGAGCAATGAAACTGCATCCCAACACATGTGAAGCTTCATAAAAAACGTCACTGTGTCTTTCAATCATTCGCACATATTCCGCCATGGAGATGTGGGAATTTTGGAATGACTTTCAGCTTGAGCGTCACTCCATTAGCTCTCGCTATGAATTTGGCCGTCGCAATACTTTCGAAGTCAGGATCATCCACGAGTCCTTCATAGAGATCAAGAGTCTTGAGATTGCATAGCCGTCCAGATGGGCCTGTCTCCTTGAGAAGCATCACTATCCCGATCGCATATTCTTGAGCCTCAGTGAGGAAAAGGTCCCAATTCCAAGAGATCCTCGAACTCATTAACTTGAGGTGTTCAGTGGACGCGGGCACTCTCTCTATTCGGAGTGTCTTTGTTTTGTAGCCGTCAGCTTGGCTAGTGTCGAAAAGATCTACCAGCGGTATGGTGAGTCTCTTGAGCTTCTTCATATGTTGATAACAGTCTTTCAAATTGATTTTACCATCGCGTACGTCCTCATTGAACCTGACATCAGAGTTACCGTCCACTGAAATCACTAGCTCCTCAATCGTCGCTGCGTGACGGAGAAGGCCACGAGCAAGTGACTGGCTGTCTCTCTCCTCATTGTAAAGAACAGGCGCAAAGTCGATATGGAAGACTCTCAATCTCCGACAGGCACGAAGAAGAGCTAGTACTCCATTATTTGTTAAATTTGTCTCTCTCAACACAATCGATTCGATGGAAGATGTGCCAGTAGGGACGGGCATGAAATATTTATCTTCGACATAAGCTCTCAAGCGAGTGTCAGAGTAATCATCATCATCGCCCATCATTTCCGTCTGGAGACTCTTGAGGTTGGGAAGGTGAAGAAAAGGAGTCATGTATTCTGATTCGACGTGGCCCTCGGTGTCCCAGTGTCGAAAGTCCAAGTGGTGTAGGTTCCTCAAGGGCAGCGGTTTGGCTGCCTCGATACGGTCACCAACAAATTGCTGAGCGACATACTTGGCATACTGCAAGACAAGCATCTCCTCTTGAAGCCCAGGCTCTGGACCGGTTTCCGGGTCTGGGTCGAAGTAAGGGATGGACATACTGAGGCTCGTCAATTTGGTGGCCCATGCTATAACGAGGACAGCCAAAGCATCATCCCAACCTCCCAGCATCGTTGTACGTAGGTTGCTAGACCTCGAAAAGTCTGGGAGAATTTCATCAGCCGCATTAGCGAGCAACTCAAGGTTCTCTGGACGTAACGTGATGCGGTCAGACATGAAGTCCATATTGTTCTGGAAATTGGTAAAGTTGAGACTTCTAACCCGGGATCGAAGCTCAGGATGTCTTAGCAGCTCCAATGCTAGGTGTGAGATTGGTGGACATGATGCAAGCGTGCAGTAGGCATCGTGAAAGCCATTGTCGCTCCAATGGCGGACGCGAAGAGGACGCGCAATTTCACTCAAGCGTTTGTTGACAAGAATGATATTGAAGATAGTATGGTGACTGACGTCCGACACAAAAGTGAAAATTTGCTCGAGAATCTCGTTGGGGATGTTTGTTAAGCTCATCGTGGTTTTGCATACAGACTTGTGTGGTGTACAGCATGATCTGAGGGACTATTTTATGTAGCAATTCTGGGCGAATTAGATTAGGCAGCAGTAAATATCACGTGCTAACAGCAGGCATTGAGAGAACTTTGCCGAATTGAATGCCTGAATCCTTCCAAGATTTGAAGATGAAATATGAATTGCAATAATTGCTTACAGGGGATTGAGAAAGGCTATTTCTGCACACGTCACTCAGTGTATTGGAAATATCGCAGCTTAGCCATTCACATTACTGTGGCCGCTACAACCCTTGGTCTCCAGACACCGCCTAGAGGTGACAAAAAGACTAAGGCAAGTTTGGTTAAGCCTTGATGTTCCTTACCTAATTTTTATTTTCCCTTCCCTTGCCATCCGGATCACCTGACGCCCTGTCTATACTAACATGGGCCACATGCATGAATTCACTGTATTTAGGTAGACTTGAATGTACCTTGTAAGAACGAGTCTTTGGGGGTAGGTAAGTTAAAGATATATACTATAATAGAGTGACAAATATTGAAAGACCGTATCCTGTACTAAGCCATCCTGTTCTTTGTCTAGTTCGCAGCAACCAACACCTCGGGCTCGCCGTTGGTGTAGCTAACACAGACCTGTCCCTTTCCATCGGAGGTAACAGTTCCCTTTCCAAGCACTCTGTCCCAGGTCTTGTTGTTCTTTCCGGTGTTGAAGCAGTACTCTCCAGAGTAGCCCTGGCCGCGGTTGAGAGTAAGTACGATCAGATCGCCGTCAGCGCGGCTCCAGACAAGTGCACTGTCCTTGGACATGAGGTACTTCTGGTCGTCGGCAGCCAGACCGCCAACTGCTGAGCGGGCCTTGGAAAGACGAGAGATGGTCTGGTAGAGGTCTGAATCGGTGCTAAATTTGCTTCGCCAGAGATCCTCGCGATTGGCTGGGTCGGCACCTCCGCCGTAGCCCTGCTCGGTTCCATAGTAGACGATGGGGATACCACGTGCCAGGATAACAAAGGCGAGGGCATTCTTGAGAAGGGACTTGTCATTCTTCTGGCTCAACCATCGAGGATTATCGTGGTTATCGATGAAATTTGCTAATACTGTAGCGTCGTCGAACTTGTTGCTGATTTCGTTATGCATATCAACGACCGCTTGAGGGTCGCCCTTCTGCTGATAGAAGCGGTTCATGGGGTAGTACATGGCGTAGTTCAAAAGGCCAGGCATGACCTTGGCGTATCCAGCAAGGTAGTCGGGGCTTCCGTCCCAGACTTCACCGACGGCATAGACACCGGCAGCCTTCTGGAAATCAGGCCAGAATGACTTCTCGACATGCTTGACGGTATCGATGCGGATGCCGTCAAACTTGTATTCGGAAACAAGCCACTTAATCCAGTCTTGAAGAACCTTTTTAACAGTCGCGCTTCCTGTATTGAGATCAGGGAGACCAGCAATCTCGCACTGCTCAATGCTGTTCTGGTTGTTGTAGTCGATGGCGCAGGGGGAGTGGTACGAGCTTTGCTGGTTCAGAGGCTCGGGCTTGTGGTTGGCGATTCCTTTGCCCATGTGATTGGCCACGACATCGGCCATAACGTAGATGTTCTGAAGCAGGGTCAGTAACGCTATCATGCAGTGAAACAACAATCAAGATTTGTGGAATCGTGTATCTGGAAGGATTACATACCTTGCCATGAGCTGCGTTAACCAGATCCTTCAGGTCTTTCGCAGTTCCGTAGTTAGAGTTGATGGAGTACAGGTCGTTTGCCCAGTATCCATGGTATCCGCCAGCAGTGTCTGAAGTGTGTCAGTGTTGATACCTCACGAACTATCACGCTACATACTAGCAACAACCGGGGTGATCCAGATAGCGTCAAAGCCCATTCCCTTGATGTAGTCAAGTTTGGACTCAAGACCCTTGAAGGTTCCACCACAATAATTTCCGAGATTTCCACAAGAGTTACCACCGTTATCGTCAGCGCTTCGAGCGATACGATCAGTGAGGGCAAAGTAAATGTTTCGCGACTTCCAGGCGTTCGCGTCGGCTGCGTTCGCAAACGGGCTGATGCTGGCAGCCACCAGGGCGGCGAGTTGGAGGAGTCTCATGGTAATAGTGAGGAGTGAATGCGAGGGTACTGAAGAAAGATTTGGACATTAGAGCATGGCGGAATGAAGTCCTCTTATTGTATTCTTCAGCATCCCAGACAATATCTGTAGGGTGTTTCGGGTGTGACGCTGAAGGATTTAATTGCAGTGCGAGAGCATGGTTCAGCTGTGAATGGAAGGATTCAGGATTCGCTAACAGTGGGTTAACAGCAGATCAAAGACACCCCGGAAACATGCCCTGATTCGGCCAAAAACCTCCGGGATAGATAGAATGCTTACGATTGGACGAGTCAATGGGTCATCTCATTAAAATCTGGGGTGCACGAGCGTTTGAGGTTGAGACTTGATGGTCCATGATCGATGATCATGCTGCAGGGATCTCACAAGGCCAGATGACCTTGATACTATCGGCCCGAAACGTGATCGTAGCTAGTGGCATTCGAGAGCGGAGCTTCCGCATCCTCCATCACACTGAGCCAGTCAGTCTGTGGTGTTTCTTTCGAAGAATGGCAAGGTATAGAGACCCATTAGTAATTTTGGCATTGTTTCACTGGCTCTGGTCAAGGGTTTTCACCTCCCTATTGAGGCACGGAGCTTCCAGAGCATTACCTACCCGGGACCGAAGGTGCTAAAGCGCCCGAATGGTAGACAGAGCCATGGTTTTGGTGGATTCGCAAAAGTTCCGACACTTCTTTTCTTATGACTCTCCCTTTTTCAAGTGACATCTTGGCATCTTATCTCAAATTTTTAGGTTAGTTGGCCATCTTCACATCTGTTTATGGAATTTTATTAAAAAATCCGCGTCACTGTCTGCTTTATCTCTTTCGAATATTGCCAATTCTAATTCACTTTTTGACGACAATGAAGAGAAAATACTTCCATAGCTCAGGACACGTCCCTAGCATACCATAAGAATTGGCGGCTTTAGACTGGGTGACAGAAAACCTTAGGCTACTTTGGTCTAAAATACAGTGGTAACTTACCTAACGTTCATCTATACTCCCCGACCTACCGTCAAACCTTCAAATATCGTGTTGTACTTGACTTTGGTATTAGCAAGTAACTAGAACTTACTCACTAACTAAATCGGGCTGCGCCCGAAAGTGTATGTGGACTTCACTGTACGGAAAATAACCCACATCCTCGGTTGTCAACCCCGGATTATGCGCACTCACATGCAGTAGTATAGCCTTTTTGACTTTCTGACGTTCGATCAAACGACACTTCTCGGTCCTACTATCCCGCCCCTGAAAGCCAAGGACAATTGTCTATGGTGGAAGATTGTTTTGTTTTGTCATAGTGTCTTATGATTTTGTTGGAGGAGATCCGGGAAAATGGGATAGTGGTTGGATCTGCATATAAATGGTGGTGATGGCTTCATGCAAGACTATTACCACCGGTGAAGTGCCGAAGTCTTACCTTTGTCATAGCGCTGATGTTGCTGACTTTTAGTAATAGTCATGTACTATCGATGAATCTTTCTATGTTGCCGAAGTACTGAGCCCTGTTCGGCCGTGTTGGTGTCGATCGCCATGATCATTTAGTAAAGTATGTTTATTCATCCGGGGCTGATGGCAAACGCACCTGGCATGCTGCATGCTTTTCGGACCGAGATGCTTTCTAGAGGCTGCAATTATTCGGTTTTAAGAGTCACGAGCTGTTTGCCTGACTCAAATGAGGTTTTGCCACGACGACTTCTGCTCAAGTCCGCGGGTCCAATGAAAGGCACCTGCATGAGGAATGTCGGTGAGGTGATCCCATTACACTCTTTGTCATAACGAACATGGGAACGACTCAGAGGCTTTCTGGTTTCACTGGGAAACAAGTATCTCGGCATGTTTCTGTTTCTCGAGTCCGTTCTGGATCACGAGATGTTTGTCATCTTATAGCACACGCGACCACGTAGAAATTTCAGCTCCTGAACCATCAAGACATACTGGCACCAACAAAGGTCTCTAATTCGAGGTAGAGTTCTAGTCAAAACTATTGAACTACCAAAAGCTTTCACATTCGTAGCTAAAATAGTGTATCTATACTGACGTAGAAAGGCTGGAAAGGTTTGCCACGAGAGGAGCCAAGAAACAATGACATCTAGATCTTGAGGTTGAGTTTCGATCGAGGGACAATTTGCCGATCATAAGCAGATACATCATTACATGAGCTGCGATTGATACCCAGCTGGGGTATGAGGATAATTAATCCGAAGAAACTCAATTGATTGTTCCTCCACAATCAAGAACAGTAGTCCTGTAAGGCTCACGATTTGCCTGATAACCCCTTGATGTGTCTTGTAGAAAGTGTATGCGAGCATAGAAGTGGATGATTTGGAGGTTGCAAGTGCCTCGGCTTCTTCACAAGCTGTGAAAATGGTCAACTCCGCATGAAAATGCCAAGCAAGGATTGACGTAATGATTGATTCACGTAGGGAATGAGGGCCGGGCCGCTCAGGTTACCAGAAGCGTCATGCGCTTTAGGTAAAATTAGGGAGGAACTCAAATAAGTTTACAGCCAATTTTAGAAGGCTTTCATTATAACCCGTGAACTTTTTTGATTGTCTAAAAGCTCAAGTTCATGAGACCTCAAGATCGATTGATCCAGAGCCCCACAGATATAAACGCGCGCTGCAGAATTAGCTGAGTCAGTCAAATACAGCCAATCATGGCTTGGAGAGTCCCCTGTATGCGACGCGATGTTGGGAGTTTCAGATCGCGTCACATCGTCAAATTTGTCAAATGCGCAACCACGCGTCAAAAGAGCGATTGGTACATTTCTCTCTCGGCGTGCGTAATGGAACCGATGTACGGGACCTCCTAAGATGAACACAAGATCAACAAACACAACATGATAACTCAATCGGCTGCTCTCCTTCTCGTACCAGGTGGAAGGACAAGGCAACCCTCTGCAGTGTGCCACAATGCCCACCATTGAAGAAGATATATACGAGATCGGCCAGCAGGCGATCAAATCATGGCGTCTAAACAAGCTCTACGTCTTCCGCACGCCACTGATCCCAGCAAAACAAGCTGGAAAACGCCGTGACGTTAGAGTCTTTTTCAAGCTCGAGAACTTCCAATTGACTGGTTCTTATCATTTCCGCGGTGCCATGTCGCGAATGCTAGAGTCTGCTTCAGAGGAACCGCTTGTCACTGCATCTACGGGCAATCATGCCATGGGAGCAGCGCTTGCGGCTCATGCTCTCGGCAGGGATATTACAATCGTGCTGCCCAAGACCATTGCACCTCATAAGCTTCAAAAGGTCAGAAGCTATGGCCCCAAGATTATCATACACGGAAACGACCTAAACGACGCAAGACAACACGCGACCGTTCTAGCTCAATCGGGAGGACAAACGTACTTCTCGCCCTACAATGACCGTCTCGTCGTTGCTGGCCAAGGCACAGTGGCAGTTGAAATCCTCCAACAGTTCGGAGCAATGCACTCGCACGCAGACAACATATTCGTTCCCATGGGTGGTGGTGCACTTGTAAGCGGAATTGGCTGCTTTGTTAGAGACGCTAGACGTACTATGGGAAAGTCATGGCCAAACGTCAAGGTCTGGGGTGTTGCAGCCATGAACTCAATGGCTCTGGCAGCTTCATTATCCGCTGGATTTCGGGTCGAAACCGAAGATCTCCCATCACTAGCAGAGTCCGAGTCAAATGACGTCAGCCGAAACGATCTTGCTTTGCATCTGGCAATGAATGTTGTCGACCACGTCGTGTGTGTCTCTGAGTGGGAGATCCAGCTGGCGTTACGACAACTGGCGGTAACGGAGGACCAGCGAGTTGATGGGTTTGCTGCCTTGGGTCTTGCGGGGTTTAACAGAGTTGCGAAGAAAATGAGCGGCCAGACGTGCGCTATTGTCCTCACGGGTTGTAATTTTGATAGGCAGCTGCTGAGCAAAGTTGTATATGGAGCTTGATAAATGTTGCAGATGTATTGACTGATGCCACTTCTTCTTTGAACAACGAACAACTCAACGAAAATTTCAGCTCCAATATTCGAACAATGTGTCGACCCTGATTCAATATATCATGTCGGAAAACGCCATGTGGTCGAAGAACAAAGCATTGTTCACTTATGCCGATTTTAAAGCAACTTGATTGTTTAAAGGTTTGGAGCAGTGGCCAATATCCACTGAACGTTAGAACAAAGCATCTCCACGTCTATATAGTAACAACACTTACTGGTCCCTTCTAGCAGATTACAAGCAACTACACAGCAGACAACCGTTTTTCGCAAAGGATAACGCCTTTTGCGATACTAACCTCAAGATGTCTATTGACTTTGACTTTCCAGCGACTGCTCCCGGAGTAGACAGTCTCACTCACACTGCTCAGCTTTACGTCACAGTCCACCTTTTCAACCACTCTCTGCGGTATCCCTTCAGCTTCGTCATTCACAATGACGACGACAACACTTGGAGGTCATACCGAGTCGTAAAAGACCAGACAGACACGTTCCCCCGACTGTTCGAAAATGACCTCCCTCCGGGTGTCCCCGGCCTCGGCATGCGATTCTTTTTGCTTGCTAGCATCCCAGCCTTTTGGTTACGTGAGGTCCACCGGGTATGTCGGTCGATTACCGTCTTTAGCATTCACGATGAGATTGGGTGTAGCCATTGGAACGTTCGCCGCATCATTCTAAGCCTGAGAGACATGGGGGTTGTGAGTAAAGCTCAGGTGAGCGATCTTTTTCTTCGACTACACAGTATCAGCACCAGTGAGGGCGACCGAAACAGATACTTCCTTTGATTGTAGGTTGAGAATGGGCGCTTTGGAGAGACTGTAGTTGAATGATTTCCTGTTGTTTGATTCAGCGTTGGTGTTTGCATTCTATGCGGTTCACAAGAAACACATTGGGTTTTTGTAAAAGAGTAGATTATGGTCCATCATCTTAGGAACTGACGGGTAGATCAATAGATATCATCAGACCGCGATCAGTATTTTGACAGAAAATAAGTGACACAGACTCATGTAGAATCACGGATCTCTGAGATCCACATCGTCAGCGGGTGCTTCCATGGTTAGATGCTACTTGCTGCCGAGGTTCATAATCAGGTCCGTTCTTTTCCACAATTCCACGTACTTGTTTTCAGCTAATTTAACTAAGCTCCAGCTCACAAGCCAGTGAATTGAATCTTTTCGTGGGCCCTCTAGTACTTTCTTGGCACTAGCCTCATATAAACTTCATCTACACGTCATAGTCAATTCTCTTCTACCCTAGTTCTCGGAGCTGTCGGACGGGAGTGAACGCTGACCATGGCACGTCGCCCTTTTCAATACGAAAACCTCAATTGGTACATAAAAGTCCAGCAGTGAGCAGTTGAGAGACCTGGAATAATGGCCTCTTCAGACGGGGCTTCCGACACACAGCATGAGCCATCACCATTGCTCCAAGGGCGGAAGCTTCCAGCCTGGCTGGACCACTTCAATGCCAACGACCTGAAAATATTTCTGCGATGTTGGATCGCAGTATGGGTAATGATGCTCCTGATTTTCATCCATCCGACTCTTGTTGAGCTGGGACAAGCAACATTCCTCGGCGCCATTCTTCTGTTAGCAGTCCCTCCCGCAAGTATACTCTCAATCTATCTGCTCGCCGCCTTCTCGCTGCTACTAGGGATGTGTTTGGCCTGGTGTTGGGGCCTGATCACCATGAAAGCTGCCCTTGCTGCTCGCTCTCCAGCAGCAACTCAAGCAAGATACGAGCTTTTGCAGCAAACGGCGGTGCAGACAGCTAACCAAACGGGACAATCACCGGCCTGGGAGGGTCAAATATTGGTACACGAGGGCTTTATGCTTGACACCCGAGTCACGGTTGTATTCTTCGCCATGAGCTGTATCCTCATTTACGCAGTGGCTCGGATGAGATGCACGAACCCGAAGCTTGTGGTGTTCCAAACCTTTGGCACTATAGTCACAGACATATTTCTTCTCTTCGGCCCTGGACTTCCTAGTTTTCAAGGTGACGTCGCCGCCATTCTAGTCAAGCCTGGAGCTGTTGGCATCGGTCTTGGTCTAGCATGCTCTCTGCTCTTCTTTCCGCAATCAACGTCCTACATGGTGCTGAAAGATCTCGAGAGGTTGGTCCGCATGTCTCACAAGGCCCTGGCAGTAACCAAGCAAGGTCTTGCAGGCGAGAGTACACCGCTGCCAGAGCTCCAAGCCAGTAGGGCGGGATTAATAGCTGTTTTCAAGGCTGGGCAGCCTGCTCTGGCTTTTCTCCCTCTGGACATTTCACGCGGACGATGGAATGCGCATGACATCAATGGCGTACATGAACGTGTACGAAAGATCATGTTCTCAAGCGCTTATCTTCTCGACTTCCAGATCTCTCGTGTCCGGGGGCAACAAAAGGTAGATGCACATACAAAAGCACAACAAGACGGACATGCCGAACCATCGAACGACAAAGAAAAGTACGAAATTGGTCAGCGCTATCGACAAGAAAATGCCAGACTTTTGGACGCATTCCAAAGACCAGAAGGTGCAGCTCTACGGTCTAGGACAAGGAACACCCTCCAACAAACAACGTCGGATGTCTTAGAAATAGCTCCTCAAGCTGTTAATCTCGCAGCTGATTACATCCACGCAGTCAATTCTTGTCGTTGGTTCAAGAAAACTTCTCAAGCACGATTTGAAGAGCTAAATCGCAGTCTTCACGAACTATTGGCGCGATCGCGTCAAGCAAGAGAGGCATGTATCATCAATACGACTAAAGGTGTCCTCCAAGCCCACGCCGAATTATTTGATGCCAATGGTCGCCTCAAACCCGCCGAGGGAAGTGGTCCGCCGTTCCTGCCCAGCATGGTCACCGCGATGGTGCTCGAAGAACGAATCCTTAACATGGCGCTGGCAGTCGAGAAGCTACTAGAGCACATCCTCAACCTTTCTGAGAAGCGGACTGCGCTTCGTATTTGGTTCCCGTCTCGCTTGCAATACGCTTTCACATGGTTGTTCCATGGGCGAGTAACCTTTCCGGGCTATGATGTCTCGACCGAGGAAGACCCTGACAAGCTCTTGGACACCGAGACCTTTGATGAACAAACAAAAGAAACCCGCCGAAGATTGGAAATCAGTCGGGGTTACAAAGGCGCGTCAGCACGAAGAAACAAGCTTAGCAAAGCCATCATTGCAACATACAACTGGCTGGTCAATCCTGCAGGCATGTACGCGATGAGAATGGTAATCGTCACGGTTGCATTATCAGTGCCAGCTGTTATCCCAAGTACTGCTGGCTTCTTCTACCGAGAGAAGGGGATTTGGGCTGTTATAAGTGCGCAGACCGTGCTTCTTGTCTACTTGGCCGACTTCACCTTCTCGCTAGTTGCTCGAACAGTTGGAACCATAGTTGGAGGTGTGATGGGTATGGTGACATGGTACATTGGGGCTGGAAGTGGTATCGGTAATCCATACGGCATGGCAGCTGCCACAGGCGTCATGATAGTTCCGCTTCTCTGGTCACGCCTTTATCTCCCCCCAGCTTTCGCATTCGCTACCATTATGGCCGGGGCAACCTTTTGCCTCGTTGTTGGCTTCAGCTGGGACCACGATCATATCGTCCAATACGGTCTTCCGGGCCAAGGCTATGAAGCATTCTGGAAGCGGGTTGTGACTGTCTTGATAGGGTTCGTCGCAGCATTTATTGTGCAACTGTTCCCCAGTCCACCATCTGGAACGACACATGTCTGTAAAACTCTAGCAAACACGGTGCGCAGTTTATCTGACCATTACGCTTTGTTGATATCCCACTGGGGCCGTACAGATAAGAACAGCGCTCTGGGCGCAGTGGCAGAGAATATCTCTATCGAGGTTGCAGAGGTGCTACTGGCTCTCAATCCTTCCATTGCATTGTTGAAAGGAGAGCTAAGTTTTGGACCGTTTGACCAAAAGCTTCTTCGACAAACACAGGAGCAATGCCAGTATATGAACCAAGCACTAGGTGGTCTCCTCAATCTCGCGTCCACGCTCCCGAAAGGGCTTCAAGATCGCCTTGTCAGTGTTGCAGGTATTCTTAATGATCGCAATATCGGAGATATTATGGCTGTGCTTGGCATCATCGAGCAGGCGTTGAGAACCGGGTCGGCTCTTCCTGAACGATTACCTGGACCTCTGGTTCAACGAGCGATTGATTCCTTCCACGCGCAGAGCCATGAAGTAATTTTGACGACGGAACTGGTGCAGGACGAACATCACCGGCGGTATTGCGTGGCTGTGGTTTTGTACTTCAAATTCCTGGGAAGCATCGACGATTTGCTGATGGTCCTGAAGACAGCCTTGGGGGAACGACACGTCATCTATCAGTGGGAAGATGTAAAGGCGATTGCTTAGAGGCCCGAGATACAAAAGTAAACGTTGTTATTTTGAAATTGAATCAGCCCCCAAGCTTGGTCAAATAGTATCTCTGGGTGTTGATCAGTTGTAACCTGAAGACTTATCCCCACCTTGGCCAAGCTACAGGGCGTCAGAAGATTTGTCGATAGCTGGAGGAGAAATAAAGATTAGGTAAAGAGCGACTAGTTTTATGCCAGACTTACCTAAATCTTGCTGTCATCTGGTCTAAAGTCGCTATTTCTTGTGGTGCCCTGGGGCCAAGGCAGATGCCGCAAATGTTCCACAGGTAATATTTTAGCGTCCACGTTCTAGATCTAAGAGGAGCGGGGTAGAGTGACCTCGCCGCAGTATGAATCAGTCGCTTATCACAGGTAGCTTTACTTGAGATTCCCTGTCCTTTGTTAACAGCTTATCGTGATGTTGAGGCACGCCAATATCATTATTTCAGGCAGAAATCAGGACGGGATTTGGCGCTCTGCACCCCATTTCGATCACACCCTTTCCATCTGACTCCCACTACGGAATTCCCGATGGCTTCTTTAGATTCACTACCCATTGAACTCGTCCTCGACGTTGCCAAACGCCTATCTTCTGATGATGCCAAAAGTCTCAGCTGCACAAGCAAGCTAATCCGTGAGAAAGTTGCTCGACTCCTTTTCACCACCCTTTCCGTCACCTGTCCACTGGAGTCTAGTAAGGGCTTGGCTAAACATGTTAAGAGATACGAGAACATGATATCTCGTGTCCACTTGCATTTATTTCTACAACCAAACTTCAAGAACAAGACCGAGGAAGGTGATCCTATTCCGTCGATATGGGGAATACTACCGTCAGAGACCATTAAGAAAATCGTCAAGGGTGAAATTCTGCCGCACATCGACACCCTTAGTGTCAAGTTTGATCCTCTTCAGTTCGATCCAGTAGGTCCCTGGGACGGGGATGTTTGGTGGGGTGACTCGAGTGATCTTGGTGGTATCTATATCTGCCTGGATCCTGAAGATCATGACAAGATAATGCATCAAGAGAAAACCATCATCTGGCGTGCCCAATACACAGAATTCTTGAAGTGTATCGCGCTGAATCAGAAAATCACCAACCTCACAGTCTCGAACTTGCCTCCCAGGGACTCTTCAGCTTGGGACACACCTGAATGGAAGGCATTTTTGGGCAGGCTCAAATATGTTAATATAAGTATATTTGGTGCCGACAATGGTGCCGGCTGGTGTGCCAACACAGTGGATGGATTTGGCGAATTTGTTCACAGTCTACCGGACAAATTCATGGAATTTGCGGACAATATTGAACGCCTTAGCCTTGAGGCAAGTCCCGAGGGCCTCCTTGGATCTCACCCTGAGAATTGGAGTGTGCAGCTCCCATTAAGCATTGACAATCTACCGAAGCTTGTTTCACTATCGCTCAAGAACATCATGATTGGGAATGAGTTACTGGAGTTCCTCAAAAGTCACACCGACACCCTGTGTGAGTTTGAGGTACATGACTGTATGTGCGACGAGGATAATGTCACATGGGCCAAACTATGGGAAACAATGCGCGAGGCAAACGCAGCCCTGCTGAGGGTCAAAGTCGGGCAAAGCGAAAACCCTCCTCTCGTGAATACGTTTGGACAGGACAATTATCATACCCCCGAAGAGGTCGGCAATGTCCGCAAGAGGCTCGCCGAGAATACGAGTATGGTGGTGTGGAGATATGTTATTGTTGATGACAAGTACGGATATCCAATGGACGTGGAAGATGTGAACTTGAGACGGGTTCAAGAGGGTGATGACCAAAAAGAGTATTCCAGGCTGTTAACATTGTTGAATGAGCGCAACGAGGGCATACTTGGTGAACATTGAGTCAAGTGAACCAATGTTATCAAGTGACAAGATGCGAAAGGGGCTGGGGTAGGTCGATCACGGTACTTTTGGCAACGGGTCGTTACGAGCATAGAAACTACTGCAGCGAATCACCGTGCAACATATCAATAAATAAGGTATTGTGGCTTGGCTACCCCGTAAACAAAGGCAATTCCTCCCTTGTTCCTGAGGGGTAAAAGTTAGCCCACTGAAGCCAGACGAGCTAAGGAATGTGTCTTGGTTGGCCAAAAATGAGATACGAGCTGAACACGAGATGCAGCGAATGCATAGACTGCCGACGAGCCGAAGTGGCTGAAACATTTGCGGAGAAGGAATGGTCATGATGGAAACTCATTTTAAATCGATACGGGGAGAAACAAGGCCAGCTTGCATATAAACCCGCTACTCGTCGTTAGTGTTTACATTTGCCTTCCGTGACACGCCACCACTTAACTTCTAATCTGACCAACACATTCACTTTAACAGCCAAAATGGTTTCCAACACTCGTTCTGTCCTTTTCGGGCTTGTCCTAGGTGCTGCTCGTCTCTCGAGCGCTGCATCCAGTGATTCTATGGTTGCCTTTACTTCTCCTATCTACCCTACCGCCACTGACTCGATCCCCCCTCTGCCTGCCTCCACCGACGAGTGTCTTGCAAAGTGCAACAAAGCTCGCGATGAGTGTGGCAGCGCACCCAACGCCAACCAGGCGACCTGCTCCGCCGAGTTTGCGGCCTGCGTAGGATACAACCCCTACGAGAACGGAAACTACGTTCCACCTACAGCCTGCTCTGTTGCCTCTGGATCCCCGACCGCAACAGCTCCCGTTGACGCCTGCGTCAAGAAATGCAACAAGGCTCGTAGCGATTGTGACTTGGCACCCGACGCCAACCACGCGACTTGTGCCGCTGAATACGCTGACTGCTTGGGCTACAACCCTTACAACGGCAAGGATGGAGCTCTCGTCCCTCCTACCGCTTGCGCTGCCGCCACTACTATGGCTTCTGCTACGTCCATGGCTTCTGGTACCTCTATGCCAACTGGTGGCGCGACCTCCAAGCCTGCCCCTACTGAGCCTGCTGTCATTGTCAACGGAGCCGGACGTGTTTCCTCTGTCAAGGTTGCAGGTGTTGTCGGCGCCATAGGTGTCGCTGTCCTTGCTTACCTTTAAACTAGCATCATGATTTCCCTTCTTTTCACTGCCGGAAACATCTGCGTATAATTGTGCTGTGCCTCGGATGCGACTAGGATAGAAATGTTCTATTGTAGAACCTTTTCTTTAGATAGAGACAGATTAATTAATTGAGAAAGAAACTATTGACAGAGATACTTTTCTGCTTCGTCTGTGCTATTGAATGAAACTTATTGCTGAATGCTGTACATGGTGATAGATATGTCTCTAACCGTTACCACATCTTCTCCATGGTTCGTCTAAACCCGTTCAGCTTAGCCAATCTAGCCTTCTCAACTTCCTCAATACCTCCTTCCTCCCACTGCCTGCATTCCTCGTCAATTTCAGCCTTACCAGTAACCAAGTCCGCATTCTCCGGTTTGACCCAGCCTTTACCCTGTCTCAGATACTTAATCTTGCCAATTACATACATGACCACGATAAACGCAACAGCAAAATAACAGGTCACAAAACCGCGTGTGTTGAAAGGGCTGAAAACGTCAAAGCCGACGAAGAAGATTGCTGTACATCCTATGGCTAGCGCCATAATGGGAGTATAGGGTGTAAAGGGCGCAACATAATAGAGTTTATCGTCGGTGAGGCCCTGAGCCTTACGAGCACGGTAGAACCCGATGTACGTCAGTAGCATAAAAGTATATGTGGCGATGAAGGCGGTTGTGGTCAGGTCAACGAACCAGAAGAAGACCTCTATAGCGGAGTTCGATGCCACAAGAAAGGTAATGCAAGAGATCAAAAAGACCACTGCGACACAGTAGATAGGTACACCACTCTTGGTACATTTCAGTAAGAATCTCGGAGCTTGATTATCTAGAGGTCATACGTCAGTAGCTGAACGAGTTGTAACAAGGTGAGGAAGAAACTTACCTCTGGCGAGACCGTATAGTGTGCGTGTACACGCAAAGACATAAGCGTTGCCACAAGAAAGCGCCGAAAGCAGGATGAGGGCATTGATGAAATGAGGTAGGAATGAAATTCCTAGATTTTGTATGCCGATTACCCACGGGCTAGCAGCAGCACCAGAAGCGCCCTCAGCAATAGCTCCAAGGAGCCCTTCGTCTTTGGAAGAGCAAATGATGCCCACACAGAGAACTCCAATGACGTAGAATCCAACAAGGCGGTAGAATATCATACGTGCGACTCGAGGGATAGTTCGGCGAGGGTTTTGGATTTCCCCGGCGGCAAGGGCGATCATATCAGGTCCCGCGATGCAGAATCCTGCATATATGACAACAGACCACCAGCCAAGGAATTTTCCAGCGGCGCCTTTGGCATAGTACTCGTGCATAGGCCCGGCACCCCAGTTCTGAAACCCATAGGCAAAGCCCTGGGGGTTACCACCTGACATGGTAACCACAGTGATGATCACGAGGAGGACGAGCAAGAACACTTTGGTTATAGCCATGACGAACTCAGCTTCGCCAAACCATCTATCCATATCGTCAGTAAAGGCGTGCAACCTCGTTCTGGAACACTAACTTGACGGCAATAACATTGAGAAACAAACAAATGCCCATTGATAGGGCAATCCATGCAGCTGCGTTAGTTGTGCTATCCCAGAATTCTATCACGGCTGCAACTGCGCTGTACTCAACGCAAACAAGCATGGACGTGCCAAAGAAATAGGTCCAGCCCATACTAAATCCAACGGCAGGGTCGACGAAACGAGATGCGAGTTCGAAAATGGAGCCGCGAACGGGGAGATATGCCAACATCTCCGCAACGCATAGGTACGTGGGCCAGATGAAACAGATTCCCCAGAATGTGAACCCCAAGACACAAGAGAGTGGTCCAGCTTGACTGAGGTAGCCACCGATACCGACCTGAGTGTTGTCAGCTTTAGCCGCGGGGAGGATCAAACGACAAGCCTACCCATAGCGCAGTACCGATGGAGCCACCGATGGCCATGAGCTGTACGTGACGAGGTTTGAGACCGCGCTGGGTCTGTCCGTACTGTTCAGTTAACTCATTGACCTCCAGTAGGGTACCATGTTGCTGGCTTTCCACGGGCTGGATTTCGAGGTTTTTATCTTTAACATCCATTGTAGATCACAATAATTATAACAAAGCTCTTGAGGGTAGCTTCGGTCGTGATTGATCTGTGCTGGAAGCGACGGCAATGCGGATATAAATACTCCATACACCTTTCGGTTCCCTCCCCAGATAACAACCCCCGGATATCGTGTTTAACTCTAAAAAGGAAAGTAACCTGATTCAAGTTTATTGTGGTAGATATGTCCACGGAAGCTACAAGACTTGAGCAAATCCGTCAGGCTGACAGAACAACCCAGTTAAGATAAGCCTACATAACCGCTATCTGAACCTCGACGTGTCCAAGTAATTTTTGTCAGCCGAAACTATGGCCCGAGCTTTCTTACATCCCCTAGATAGGCTTATCTTGAGGGCGCCGGCGGATGTAGATTTTACCGTTTCCAGTGTACCTATCCGGTTGATACGATGTTTCCCTCTTCTCTGCCGGGGGTCTGGACTTGGCTGTGGACATCTGTCAATCCGAACCAAAAACTAGGTTTTGAAATGCAAATAGTTGTGAGGATTAGCCAATCTACTGGTCAATGTATGTCAGCGATATGAGGACTTGGGCCCTTGCAGATAAGCCACCTTGAGTGGGTAAATGGGGGAACTTCCCCCAAAATGGAAGGATAGAGCGACGGGCACTCTTCCCCGTGTTTTAGCGCCTGGGGTTCGGCTTCTAATACTTGTCTGTTATCATAATTGCTGTTTTCGCTCATAGCACGTGGCAGTCTAGTTCTTTTACCTATCAGTGCCGCGGGGAACTTGAAATCTAGTCAGTGGCCCATTGCATCACGATTCAGGGCGATGCGACAATAGATGTAGATCATACTGTTGCGAAACTACATTGCGATTTTTGCTTTGACGACTTTGATCTTGAGTATACAATGATCGTGGGAGAAGATTCATGAGATTAAAATCTGGATAAATGTTGAAAAGCATAGAATTTGTGATAGTAAAGTTGTAGGTTCCTCTAACTATGCTTCCCAAGCCACCAAGACTACTTCTTCAACCTAGGCCTGGTCTTATCTATGTGCCGAAGAACCTCGCGATGTGGTAATTTCTACGATGGATACCCTCAACACTGATGCTACTAAGCCGTCGCCTGGATCACCTTGCCGGTCTCCATCTCGTACTGTTCGTTGCATAACTCAAAAATGCGGTTGTGGAAGTCTATGTATTATGCAGTCAGCTTTGGTTCGGTCTTTCATCCGATGTACTGCTGGAAACTTACAAACAACACCATTCTCCTTCTCGGGATTAAGAAATCCGCTGTTGTAGATCCCAACGTTGTGGTTGGCCTGTGACTTTTCACAGAGCTCAATGTCCTCCAAGGCAACATTGCGGGTGAACCTGTACCACTCTTCGAAAACTGGTGATCCCTCCGGCTGCTCGTGATAGTAGTCAAACTCCATTCTCGCTTTGCCAGGCTCCTCGGTCGGGCTTGTACGCCAGCAGGTCATGCCGCCAGCGTACAGACTAAACGTGCAATTGGGGAACAGATAGAGGAACAAGCCAGTCTGGCCACCCGACGTGGCATCTGCAATGTGCTGAGAATAGTTGTGGTACTCGGTAACTTTGTAGACCGAGGGTTTGAACTCCTCGGCAAACTCGGGGTGGGCGTATGCGCAGTGAAGACATTCTTGGTAGGCGTCTACTGTAGCCTTCCAGTTATTGTTGCTGTGATATTTGAGAGGTCGTCTTAAACCAAGCCGAGTGAAGTCTACGTGTTCAAACAACGCTTCTAAGCCTGGGAAGTACTCAGCGAAGGTGACGGTCTCATCAGACAGAGTGAAGAATAGCATCCCCGTCTTGGTTAAATGGCTTCGCAACTCATGGCCCTAGAATACGCTCCATGTCAGATTCAGTCTCTCAAGTCTTGGGTGAAGATGCAAATGTCTTCCCAAAGAAGGTGGCAGGCGATACTTACATCACTGTCGCGGAAGACCTTGAGAGATCGCCAATCATCTTCAGAACGGCGCACCGTAAAGTCCACCTGGCATAGTTCATTTTTGTAATCAACATTCTTCTCAGGATACTTGGTGACAGCTCCGAGTAGAATCCATGACTACAATAACTGTCAGCAGGCTTGGGGTAACTTACGCAACCAACTACATCACCTTGAAAAAGATTGCTCTCTTCTCCAATGCGCCGATACCTTTGCTTGTGTACCAGGATGAAGGGAGAGTCACGGAAAAGTCGTTGGTGGTCATTGCGAATAAGTTGATTTGGACCAAGAGCCAGAGAACCTAGCAAGGAAAAAACGAATCGAAGGTAAAAAAGCCAACCAGTTGAACTAGAGGCAATGCGCTTGAAGTGAGGATTGACGAGGCTGGGTAAGAAGACCCTATAGTCGCAAATCCAAGTATATCAGTATTCCATCATTTGCATCGCGAGATCATCATGAGATGTGTGTGTTTTGACGAATTCTGTTATCATTACGCACGTTTTCCCAATTTGGCATCCATAAACGTTGTGGGGTGCTCTGTTATCAGCACTAGCAGGGGCCCATTTCCTCAAGCCAGTGGTATAACTGTAGCGACCTGCATAGGGACATGAAGTGCTAACGATATTGGGAAACTTTGTGCGTTAGCGTGTAGTCAGGAATCGGGCTGCAATCAAGATGGTGTAGGGATGCAATCTCCAAGACACATCGAGTAATAAATCCTACTCAGACTATAAACTTTGACCGATCTGGAAAGTCTTCGTATCTTGTATCGAACTCCACTGAGCCAAACCGTAAAGAGTTTGGCATAATGTCACTCGAGATATGTTATATGGTGTTGGTGCTTGAAATCGCTTTCCCTATTAGGCAAGACGAAGAGGAAGCATGGCGACTTATCAAGTCGACTTCGATGCATCTTCGATATCTTTACTGATCAATATGTCCATTTTATGAAGCATGAGTACTAGTTGTCTCTCAAAACTCTGACCCTTGTCTTTCGCTTGGACATACTCCAGCACTTTCAAAGTTTGCAGGAATAGCCACCAATCCGAAAGTCAGGAACATGACCTCTCTAATTTTATTCGGGGCCTTATTTGCGCTGGCTGTCTCAAGCCTGTTGAACATCTGGTTATTTGCCAACAACAAAGCCCATACAGCAGGTGTCTCGGGGAAGCAGACCGCCGACCCCGTATCCCTTCCCAAGGGGTGGTGGTCAAACGCTGAACGATTTCAAGCCGAAAGACGAGCAATCTTTAGCCAAGTAAGTACCATGCTCCATTCCACTGCATGCATACTGAGTCTTCCCCTCAGGCCTGGATATGTGTCAGCCATCGTGGCCGTTTCAAAAAGCCTGGTGACTACATTGTTTATGAGGTCGCTGGCTTTCGCTTTTTTATGATCTTGGGCAAGGACAAGGTTGTAAGATCCTTCCATAATGTCTGCCGCCACCGCGCGTTTCCAGTGGCCAGAAAGGATTCTGGATCAGCAACTATCCTGGGTTGTCGTTATCACGGATGGAGTTATGACTATACTGGTCGTCTTATCAAAGCGCCTTACTTTGACAATAAACCAGGCTTTGATAAGAGTATGAATAGTCTCTTTGGAATCAGCACAAAGGAGGACAAGAACGGATTTCTGTACATCAATCCCGGAACAGATCCTAAGATTGCCAACAGCATACCACCGCAAGGGGTTGCTACTGGAAGTCTAATCAAGATCACACCGGATGTGAGTCAGCTCCATAGTTTTGAACTTGAGGGCGTCTTCAATTGGAAGTTGATAGGCAAGTCTAAGAGTATATTCATTCACGGTATTGGCTAACAAATAAGTAGCCAACGAGTTCGGACCATCAGGCGTAATCACTCCAGCAACGGGTGTAACCAATCTCTTCCCAGCATTCTTCGCTACTGCAAATGCTAGGCTAGATATTTTCCCCTTGACGGTAGTACATACAGCTTCGGGTTCAAACTATTGGTACCAGATCACGTATAATCCCATCTCGGCTACCAAAACATCCGTTCGTTGTGATGTGTACTCTACCAAAGGCTCTGGGAGCCCTGAACTTGACAAGGTCGCAAGGGAAAACCTTGAGAAGCAGGTCAAGCAGAGAGTTCAGGATCTGGAGGCCGAGCACAAGAAAGTGACAACCTTTGGCTACGACGGAGTTTCAACAAGTGGTAAGTATACACGCGCGTTGACTGTAATGAGTGCTAAACGCTAATTTGTCTTAAAGATTATCAAGTCCAGATTGCCTCTGCAGTAGAATATCACATTAAACAAGAAAGGCTCCGTGGTTGTGAAATTAAACCTGCCGAGGTGAAAGCTCAACCGACCGACCGGATCACTGACAGGGCAGAATCGCGTAAGTACTCAGCTGGCTAAGCCAATGTGTTATTTGGCCATTCTTATTCGAAATGGAAATTCTGACCTAGTTTTACAGTTTGCGCAGCCGTGGAATGTGGGGATAAGAAGTTGGAGTGGTAATGAGGTGCAAATCTTGGTGGCCCCAAGCTTAAAGGCTTTCGCGCGACGCCCTGAAACTTAGTACACGGAATACCCAGAAGACCTTGAGAATCCTGACGTTTGGAGGAAGATGAAGGGGAACTGGTTTCGATTGAGACTTCTTACCTTATGATAACGCAGAACTGCATGTTAATGACGCTGGATTGACGTCAAGGCTGGCCACTTGCAGTGAAGTGATTTACAATGTGAAAAGCTCCAAGGCTTAGCCAGGTTATCTACAAAAATTTATGTGATCGGATTCGAGGACCAATCTTGCTACTTTTCCACTGGCGGGTGGTTTTGCTCTATCGATTCGTGACAAGCTGATGAATTGTCACGTATCAACATCTCAGTCTTTGATATAATGGCGAAGGCTTCGCTTTTAGCTTACAGACTCGATCATATCTAGTACGATTTGAGAACATGTACAAACGTAATCAGGTATCTGAGCGAGTTAGACAGAGTAGCATCCATCATGGGGCATCCTAATCTGCGCTAGAATCTAGTGTAACCTAGATTGCTGATTAGATACCGAGTTAACCCCATTCCCTATCAGCTCGCGAGAGAGGGGTACCGCTGGCTTTGGCCGTATCAGCTCCTCCACATTACCAGTCAAACTCACCATCTTCTTCTGAGCTTCCAACTTGATAATATGTCTCCGCCACCGCAGACACCTGCGAAACAAACCAAAGCATCCCATCGCAAATCGCGACAAGGATGCCGTCAATGCAAAGCTCTCAGGGTATGTATCTTTGTCACATGTGACGATCCCTACCTTCCTATCGCCAAGTCCATCAAAAAGCCCAAGAGACTTACCAGTTGCTTTTTAGACCAAGTGTGACGAAAAGAAACCTTCGTGTACCCGCTGCGAGGCTCGTGGAGTTACTTGCTCCGGTTACAACACGAATATAAGATGGTCGTACAAGCACGAGGTGCAACAGAAGCAAACCATTAATTCACAAGATATTACAGCCGTAGCCGGTCTGGCCAACGATGATAACTTCCAAAGCCTGATTCCAGAGGTTGGCTCTACGGCGTCCGGTTCTCAGGCTACAATTCCCACTACCAATGACTATCAGGACAGACATGAAGCCCCCATCACAATCCTCTCTCACGACCACCCAATCGGCCCTCTCTTTGGACTCTGGGGTCAGTCCTACCAGCTTGACGCCCATTGCTTGGAAGATAACTCTACTTTGTATGATCTGGAGGGTGAAGCTCTGAATAGGTTTCTGCTCCAGAGTGAAGGGCCTGACTGGCTGACTGTGCCCCTACAAAATCGTGTCGAGGAGACACCTCATGACTCAAACCTAGCCCCCATAGGTGATGATGCATCGAGTATGCTGAGAGAGAGACCGATTACTAGTGGACCAGCGGAAGACGTAGGTCAGGCTCAGGTTATCAGTACCTCCCGGTCAAGCCGCCTACGTGAGATAAGCGACGTCTCTTCGTCCCTGTCAACGTACTTTTTCCAAGACGTTCTCCCGCGGTACTGCACTTGGGATAGCAACTCCAACATCATTCGAATTATCATCCAAGCCATGTGGCAGTCGTCTGGGGCCTTACATCATACTATGCAAAGTATGGCTGCGTCATGTCTCTCAAATGAAATCCCCTACTTTTCCAAAATTGCCGCCCAGGAACGCATGCTTGCCCTCCAATGTGTACAGGAAACACCCATGCGGGAAGACCGTCTCCTGACCGCCTTCCTTTTAGGCCACACGTCATGTTGGGTCAACCCGACGGATCTTGTGCCGAATCAGTTCAATGAAATATGGGCGACCTTAAAGTCATACACCTCTTCAGCAGGAGCTACATCCGTCACGTCATTTGTCCAAGAGGCTCTGGAATACTGGACAATGGTGTTGTCCTTTATCACCGATACTGATCAGCTGGGGAGCTCGGCCGCAGGGCTCCCTCGCGCATCTGGACCACTGCCGCTCAATTCGATCATTACGCCAAATCCTTTTAGTGGTGTCACTCGCGGGGCTGTGAGCATTTTCACCGACACGAGTAGACTTATATACAAGCTGCGGAAGCGCTTACCACAGCTGCGATTCATTCGTGAGACTGACGTCAGTTTTCTCCGCGAGACGCTAAATGAGGCACACCGATTGGAACATAGAATCTTGGAATATAGTCCTCTTGACGCCTCTACTATTGTTGTACTTGGGGATCCTCAAACAACGGCTGAGCACTTCAAGATACTTGATGAAGTATTTTGGTACACTTCTCTGCTTCAGCTGTACCGTGTCTTTCCAGACTTACTTATCCAACGCTATCAGCCATGGAACCCCCAAAATTTCCTTCAGACACAGCCCGCCTCCCATATACCCAGTCGGGATGAAACGGACGAGTGGCTAATGAAACTGGCTCTACACATCCTGGCCATGCTTCAGGGTATCCCTCTTGATTCACGCACTAGAAGTATCCAAGCTCCTATAATTGTAGCACTCTCAAGCGAACTGCGCTACAAGTCACCAGATGCGTCGGAATTGGACAGCGCATCAGGAGCTGGCGATCTCGGAATAATGTCACCTTCGACCATCAGTCGTTCTGTGGAAATAGCCCGGGCACGCAGATTCGTCATGTCTCGTTTGTCAATATATTGGCATGTGCTTCCCCTCGAAAAGGTGAAGAAGTACCAGATACTCGTCAAACATATATGGGAAGCTCTTGATGCTGGAGTCCCGGATGTATACTGGGCTGATATGCTTTGTAATCAGCAGCTGAGAACAGTTATGGGGTAAATAAGTTGGAGATTTTTAGTTCGGGGAACGTATACTGAATATTGATGATATCGGGGATCTGAACAACGGCTTTGGTAATTTCGTTCCCATGTGGTCCTAATTCTTTTCGTGGCAGCGTGATAATCTGAGTCCTTCGGCGTCCATATCTCGGGATCTCTCTATGTTTTATCACATTAAAGTTGCTCAAGCCAAAGCTAAAATTGTTTAATGAGAATCTCAAATAAGTCTACAAACAGGTTTCACTACCCGCTGTCGTTCATTTCCGCTGACAGAAATGTCATCGACGTACCCTGTAGGCTTATTGTAACGTTGAAACACCCCTGTAGTGTGACTTCAAACCCGCGCAGTTGACGTCGCGTGTCGGATGCTGAGATCCGACATCCCCCGCGTTTCAGATACACCCTGTCTTGAAACCCTACAAAGAGGTTACAAAAACAAGTCAGCAGCTTCTACGCATTTGCATCATTGGGGTCTGCACGAATTCTGTCACCCAGCATGTTTTGTGTCTGGCTTCGATCTCAGATCTATCCAGGGTGTTCCGGATCGCAAAGCTTCCTGTTTCCAAAACCGCTGGAGACAACATATGTCGGGTTTTATCGAATAAGCTGTATGAAGGGCCTGTACAATGTCAGACTTGAGAATGGGCACTTGAAAATTTGGGAACACTGGTGGTTATAAAGCCTGTTACAAAGCCGTCCAGGTAGATACTCTCCTCACTCATCTCATCCATCTACCTTCATTCCACACACTGTTCTTTCTCAAGACTGCTGGAACAGTCAAGCCTGGTGCCTTTTAAATATCGTTCTTTTTACCCATCATAATTTCTCAGCCGCAAACATGAAGTTCTCATCCGCTCTGGTTGCCATGTACATAGGCGTAGCTACTGCTACGCCTGTGTTCCGCGATCCTTCCAGCAACAAGCGCGTTGTTATCCGATCATCGCGACTACAAAAGCGACAAGTCCCACAGGAACACTCGCACGACTTTGTCTTGACCATCACAAAAGAGTTCCTCGACCTCGATAACCCCAAAGAGATTGCGGATCCCGTGTTTGGTCTCTTGGGTGATGCAGCTGCCGCTGATGGCGCTGGCAAGGTCACCAACTTGGCTTGTCTAAAACAGGAAACTGCCGACCAAGCCTTCACCAATGCGAAAGCAGCTGGTGATCTTCGAGGCATGGCTGGATCGTTGCTGTTCCAAGCCATTGAGCGCAACACCGCTGGTGTTGGTGTTGCCAGCAAGCTCTGCACTGACAAGGCTGTTAATCCCGAGATTGCGGCCCTCACCCAACATCAGGACGCCGCTTCTGATGGTGCTGGTGCTATCAACAAGGCCATCGCTCTGGAGCTGGCCAAGCAACTCGCCGGTATTGGTGCCGATCCCAACCTGGCTCTGTTGAGTGGCACATTCGCACCCGGAGACGTAAGTACCTTGAATTTCAAACATTTGTAACTTGGCTGACAACATGCAGAAGAGCGATTCAACCGGTAAGGGTAACTCCTGCGACGAGGAAGAACCTGACCTTGGCTGCATTTTCTCTCAAGGACTCCTCGTCCTGGATGCCACAGAGGACGAAATCGCCTCAGCAGTGGCTGATATTACACCAACATTCACTGGCACTGGCGGTATTTCTGCGACGGATCTCGTCGATCTAGCCTCATTCTCGGTCGCAGATGTGACCGAAGTCGCTGATCTTGCTACGATTGTACAGGGCGCTGCTGGAGGAGCCGCCACAGATGCTGCCGATGCAGAGGCTACTGCCACAGACGCTGTTGCCACTGATGCTGCGGCGACATCATCCGCTTCCGATAACAAAGCGACTGCCACCGCTGGAAAAGGATGCAAAGCCAAGCCAACATCTGTGGCTCTCAAGACCCTAGTCCCTACCGGCTTCGCAACCAAGACCACAGCAGCAGCCTCTGCCACTGCTGGAAAGGGTACAAAAGCTACTGGTTCTGCCGCTGGAGACAACGGAGCAGACATCCAGTCCTTCACTGGTACTCTTGGCGGCCCAGCTCCCCCAGTCATCTCATCAGATGCCGCTAAGCCCTTCTCAGTTAACGGCAACACCTTCAACGGCGCTGGTGTAGCTCTTGGTCGATCTTGTGATATTCAGCACAACGCTTGCGCAAACGCTGCCAACTCTGGTGAGCTCGATGGAGGTGTTGAACAGTGTGAGACTCAGCTTGAGGAGTGCCGCGCCACTATCGACGCATAGTTCGAGAGGAATGCAATGAAGAAAAAGTGTTGTGCCGGACTGTACCAAAAGTAATGGTAAAGTTGAGATCTTACCAGGGACTGTGTTTCTTGTAAGACTTACATAGTTGATCAATGAATCGTATAAAGAACTTGAGCTATCTTTGTGAATCTACATATATCCAAGGATGTTAAGGACGAAGTGGCATTCTCGACCATGTCGATATCCACTGTTGAGAGCCACATAGGTCTGGTGGGAGGGTTTCGTCTAGGGCCATAGCTTACCTCCGCGACCATACTCAGTCATGCGATAACTAGCTTCTTCGCCCGCGCAACATCGCAGGCTGCGGCCCTTACCCAATGAGCTGATTATCTTCAACACTTTTTGTCAAAGTTTCTCAAAGTGATGTCTATGTCAGAGGTGATCAAGTAATTAGCCCACCATATTGGACACCTTCAATGGAGAGTAGCAAACGGCCCGGCCTATATAGGAGCTGAAATGCGCTGCATGCTAAATAACAAAGGCAATAAACCAAATTCCGCAGTAATCTACGTCAAATGGGTTCATCACAAGCCATGGAACGCTCCATACCCTGTCGCGGTTCATATTCATAAGACGGGTCGGAATTGAGAGCTCTGCTTATCTCGAATCTTTCTCTCTTACTCATTTAGTCCATCAAAACATACTAGCAAAGGCGACCTCATACATGCATTGATCTTTCACGACATGCCTGAACGCATTATCGTGCGTGGCGATAGCACGGATAATGACACACGGACTGACAAGCAGGTGTGGTCGAACGTCGGTCGTATACTGGATTGTATCGTGGACAGCGGCAATCAAATCTTTGGACACGTTTCTGGAATAGGTGTAAGCCGATGATGAATGTTCAGCTCTGTGAGTATGTTCACAGGCTATGGTAGGTGAAACTTCATTAGTCTCCCTCAAGGTGTTTGTATCACTAATTCAAAGGAATCTGAAGGACTCGACGACAAGATCCTCAAGGCATACGAATTCATCTGCATTCTCTACAATTTAGGAGGTTCCGTCAACCTCATTGGAATTTCACGTGGGGCATTCACGGCTCGCTGTGTCACCACCTTGATAAGTGATGTTGAGATTCTTGGCCCTTGGAACAGCAACGCCAAAAACAGTAGAAAGATCTACAGAGAGTGGTTGAAGCTGATGAGCTCTCTATAGTACACCGAAGTGAGGAGACAGCTCTCTTATAGGTATAAGGGGAAAGATGAAGCGATAAGAATGGTCAAGACAGTGGTGCTGTGGGAACTTGACACAGGAGGGTCAAAATCCTTTGTAATTGGCTCGTCACCCACTGCATCAACCGTGCCCCTCATGAAGCCGAGGACAAGCGAAGTAAGCAGTCCTACGGCTGCTACGTTGGAGGATTCGGCCTATGCAGACTACGGCGCGACTGACACAAGTTATGGAAATTATCAAGCCCCTGATGACGAATATGCTGCATTATCTGCATCAGGTCACCAATCGAACTATGGCGTGAGCCTTGCGGTAGAGCCTAATGATCGAGCCTGTGAGAATTTCTATTTGAATACGCTTAGCGCGCAAAGATATGCATCGTATCAGACCAATTATTCTGGTAGTCGAAATTCACAGGTTGACGACGTAAATCAATCATCAGAGTTTTGCAAACGATGTGGATAATCATGGAATGACTGATGACACATGTCAAAGTCAAGGATTCTATGATTCACGATATACTAGTATTGCGACGGAGAGCGAACAAGCCCGCTATCGGGATCCCGATACAAACCAAGTCTACGGCCAGAGTCGGAAGGCTCACAACCGCGAAGATAGAGCAAATAAACACCGAAACAGCAATGGGGAATCTTCCAGGTGGAGGCGCTAGTGACAGTCTGTTGTTCTAACAAGAGGGGATATATCTGCATGTAGCCGTCGAGGACAAGATCAAATTTACTAGCAATGAACCTTCCTCATTCCTGGTAAAATAAAAAGAGCCAACAACGGTGAGGGCGTCCGTCAAAACCCGGCTCCTGTACCTTGTCAACAATCACACGCTGGTGGGAAGGCCATCAGGCCACTTGTTCGACTGACTCATTGATGTCATCTAAGCCACCCATTCCACCGCCGTAATTGTCATTTGAGACAACAAAGTATGCAGAAACAGGGCAGTGGTGCTTGCGGCTGGGGACTGTGAAACACAGAGATTTATCCAGACCAATCTGTGGAGGGATCAGCGAGCCTGATTTCAACATTTAAGGCATTTTCGACGGGTAAGTGTGGCAAGTCAGCCTATCAATTGATGCATTTTGCCCGGCTGGCGTGTAAGCTGAGAGGTGAAAACAATAGTGTCGGTATTAGCGGGGTATTTCAAGAGAGCGAACCTATCTACTTGGGCAAGATAAGCCCCAGATACGTCGTGACAGGGGTGCAAAGCCAATCATGTCTTTGATTTCAAGCCATACATCCATCTTTATCAGGGAGTCTGTGTGCCAGTAATCGCCTCTCAACGCCTGGATGGCAGGGCTGATTGTCACCAATTTGCCAAAAGGTGTGTAGAGACTTCGACATTGTTCATTTTATCGTCTGTTCAACTCAATTTCGATCGCTCAATCTAGCTATAGCAAGACATTGAGGCACGTATGGCTGCTGAGCTCGCTTTGGGCATCGCTGGCCTGGTCGGCACGATCGATGTCTGTATCAAGTAAGTACGTCCTCACTACTCCATACCACCGAGCCATATTTACACATTTAGAACAGGAAAGTCCATGGTCCAAGCCTGTAAAGACTATCGTCAATCCGATGCGAGGGTCAACGAGTTGATCGTCAGAGTAGAGATCTGCTGGTCCCGCATCGTCGGACAACTAGAAATCAGCAAAGAACTATGGGCCGGGATGTCTGACGGCCAAAAGGAGCTTCAATCGAGGGTACTGCTTGTCCTGCAATCGAAACTCGTCTCTGCCACCCAGCTCATCTCCAAAACCGACAAACATGCCACTCTACCAAAGATCCGAGCTTTGCATATCTTGACTCTACGTGAGAGTTTGGAAACTACTGTATCAGATCTGGAAGCTTGGCAACAGCGATTCGAGCCCTCTTGGTTTCAAATCATCAAGACGAGCACATTTAATGTGGAGGCTCTCTTACGCAACAGAGGTCGTGAGGAACCGGCCCGAGAGGGACTGAGATTCCGCCGAGCTTTCGACAATACCCACTCCGTTCTCATTTCAGAAGAAAGTTTTCAAAGCCTCGAGAAGCAGGTTATTTCGTATTGTAAAGCGCAGCTGGCGACGGATAGTGGAGATGACAGACTACATATCATCGACACAGTATCCCAAGATACTGTCAAATTGCGGGACGCACGTGAGCTTGCATCGCGTCTTCGAGATTCGAATCCTCTTACATTTGGAATAATGAAATGTAAGGGTATAGTGCGTCTACCTGATGAATCATCTCTAGCTTTCGTCTTTAGAGTCCCTGAAGGATATTCTATGGTGGAGAGCTGTAGGAAGCGGCTGCTCTCCAGAAGCATTCCGGATTCCTTGACGGAACGCCTCAAGATTGCTCGCCAGCTTGTAACCGCGGTATACTACGTTCATCTCTACGACTTTGTCCATAAGAACATCACACCCGAGACTATTTTGATCTTGCAACGGACGGGGACAGAGCAAGACGCCATGGTGGTCTGTTTGGTCGGGTTCCAACTCATGCGAAACGCGAATGCACTAACAAACACTTCTAAAGAAGACCGGAAGAATTCAGTCTACCAGCACCCGTCGAGAATAGGCACTGCGGCGGTCACCTTCGTGATGCAGCATGACATATACAGCCTTGGGGTTTGCCTTCTTGAGATTGGCTTGTGGAAGTCGTTTGTTGATTACGGCGATAACGACACGACAGAGATATCCGAGTTCTTCAGGACTACTGAGGATACTTTGACGGACCTCGAGCCAGAGATCATCAAGAGACGGTTAATTTCTCTCAGCCAGGGTCAGCTCAGGGTCGTGATGGGAGACGTATACAGCAAGGTAGTCGAAACTTGCCTGACCTGTTTAGATGAAGGTAACACTGAGTTCGGCGACCCACGAAACTTCGAGGATCAGGATGGGGTCGAGGTCGGGTCGCGGTACGTCAAGAAGATTATGGATGCAATGAGTGTCATTTGTTACTAGTCACTATAGGTGAAGCGGAATTTCGAGGAGCTGTCTCTATTCCGTGATACAGACTTCGATCTGGAATAAATAACAATTGTTCTTTCTTGTTGTTACAGTCATATCTGGGTTTAAAGGCCAAACGAATGCTGCCGATATTCATAAAGCTATGTGCCCAGAACGGACGTCCACGTTCTAAATGATGCACCTAGGCTAATAAATACCAATAATTGCCCTGTAGTCGCGCGCTAAATCGCACTTCCCATCACATCGGGCTGCATTCAGCCACTTTACAGAGTCGAAGCAATCTGACAGCGGGGAAAAAGTAGATGCGCTCCGTGCTTGAGTCGGGAGCCTGATAATCAGCCTCACAAGGCCGACAACTCCGTCATTTTCAACCGACCAAAAGCTGCTTCTTCATAGCCTCGTAGGATCATCTTTCGGCAACTTCTCGCTTTCGGTGATGTCCAGCTCTCCGAGTACTCCGATCTCGCACATATCAATCGAGGAGTCTCTTCCAGATATTGTCCGAGACTACAAATTGGTTACGAGGCGCGAAGGAATATTCACGGTTCACCTACACGATGACCCCGAAGCGCCTCCTATGTCCCCCCCTCGAAGAGAACGTTGGGAGATAGTGAAAACTTTAGGCCGCGGTGGCCAAGGAGAAGTTGTCTTGGAGCGTTGCGTGGGCGGACTCCGAAACTTGACAGAACGCGCGGTAAAAAAGATTCCGATCGAAAGAGGAGATCCGAGACAAATATACAAGCGAGAGCTTGCGACGATAATCAAGTTTTCTCACGACAAGGTAAACAGCAAGCAAATATTTCTGAAACCATGACAGTTGACTGACTTGATCGGTTAGTACTCGAGGTACTTCGTCAAGTCGCTGGGATGGTATCCAACCAGAGACCATTTGTATCTCGCTATGGAATATCATTCTTCTGGTGACTTGTATAATTATATCAAATCACGCGGACCGCTGCCTGAAACGGATAGTCGTCATGTCGTAACCCAAGTCTTGTCAGGCATTGCCATGATGCACACAGAAGGCTTTGCCCATCGTGATGTCAAGCCCAAAGTGAGGAATGAAAGCACGCCATGATGCAAGCAATTACTAACCCCCCCTACTAGAACATCCTTATACATAGACATCCACAAGGAAACCCTCCCGGCTCTTGGTGGGTAAAGCTTGCCGATTTTGGCATTAGCAAGAGATCAAATCCAAACACAAACAACACCACCATAATCATGGGTACACGGTTATTCATGGCACCTGAGTTGCTAAGACCTGATCCACCTAGCCGTTTGGACAGAAACTATCAACCAGGTGATATATGGGCTTTAGGTATCACAGCCTTTTACATTCTCACCAAAAAGCTTCCATTCCGGGATGAGGGGACTGTCCTAGAGTATGCCAGAAGTTCTGGCCAGCCTTTCCCTAGTGATTGCTTAAGCCGTTATCAAGTGACCGGAACGGGACAAGATTTTATCAGGGAGGTAATGGACCCGCACTCAGACACGAGGTTGGATTCTGATGCAGCGATGCAACATGCATGGACACAGCCTTTGCTGCCAGATGTTTCGATATCAGGTGACCAGAGCCGGTAAATAATTCATGCCGTCTATTCTTTTTGATATGGCTAACGTTTGCAGACCTTCGTCGAGCTCATCCATCGACGATTTCTTGGGCGTTCCGAGACCCCTCATGACGATAACATCGAATTGGACGCCTCAGCCGGCCTTAGATGAGCCAACTCGTGAATACACATATCATGATGCATCATCAGATGTTCAGAGTGTCGAAAGGCTCAGTAGTGGAGGACCGACCACGCAAGAATCGACGAGAGAGCACCGACAGAGCATTTACAGTCAATCACTGAAAAATGAGCGATCGATGACACTGAAGATCCTGACTTTCCAAGAGCTTAGCTCTGTCCTCCGTTCTGGGAACGTCCAGGCTGTTAAGGTTCGGCTACAGCGGAATCCTAACATTGCCATGGAATCCGAATGGACTCCCTTACTTCTCTCAGCCGCTTACGGCAATGTAGAACTAGCGAAGTTTTTGATCGCGAACGGAGCCGATACCTTTGTAACAAGAGACAGAGGCAACACTCCACTTCATGTGTGTGCATCTGTCGGTCACCAGGCTGTGGGAAGACTGCTGATCGAGAACGGAGCAAACATCGAAGCAAGAACAGGGACAGGCTATACGCCACTTCAAGTAGCAGCACACAAAGGTCATGAGCCTGTAGTAAGGCTGTTACTTGAGAGCGGAGCTAAGATTGAAGAGAAAGACGAATATGGTCGTACTTCGCTTATACTAGCTACCGGAAAAGGCCATCAAGGTGTAGTGAGACTTCTACTAGAGAGAGACGCCAATATCGAGGTTGAGAGTAGTGGTGGCGACACGCCTCTGATACAAGCTGTAAAAGAGGGACATTTGGCTGTGGTAAGGGTTCTGATTGAGAAGGGTGCCGACGTGGAGACGACGGATAAAGACGACAAAACGCCTCTCATAATCGCCTCACAGCGAAAGCAGAAGGGTATGGTAAAGCTTCTGGAGCAGAATGGTGCGAAGAAAGGGCTGTCATACTATCGAAGTCGGTTTGGTGACAAGCGAGCTTCCTGATATAGGGTCGTCGGAGATTGTGCACGATTACCTTTTAAACATTGGATATTTGGACGGGACTGGGATGGTGGATTGATGGCTGAGATGGTTGGGAAGAAGTCGATGGTAAAGTTCGAGGCGGGCTGAAGAGTCACCAGTGCAGCGTGGGTAGTGTATGGGGTGAGTGGACACTTGCATTGACTGATACAAGGTGGTATATAATAAGGTCAAGATCAATAATGATGGTGTAAGTTAATCTATTAGTATTGAACAATTAACGTACATGAAAATGATATTCATTAACTGATATAAGCCTATTTGACTCGCATATCCGCCAAACACGATGTGCTCTCGTACCTAAATACCAAGTCTCAGGTAATAAACAAGACAAGAGTTTCACGTACTCGAAAGGATTGCCGAAACATCTATGACGCTATTGTCACGTAAGAAGCGTGCAAAAGTGACTCGCTTATTTTGTCATTGCGATCAATGTAGAGATTAGAAAATGACCAATCATTGGGTCGAAACCGAGACATTGTTTTCCAGAGTCAATCTCCAAAATCTGTTCCTTGTGATCCAAATCCTCTCGGGATCAGACTTCGCTTTAGATACCGTGCTGCAGCTTCTCCCCTCATCTTTTTCGGTTCAATGACGTCTTCAACAGACAACCGCGATATATCTGCGACGCTCCAGTTACTTCTCAACGGTGCCGGCGTACACAACATCATCGAGTCTGACGGTGCGTGGCCTGAGAATACCAAACAATACCAAAAGCGCATCAAGCCAAATCCTGCTTGTATTGCCTTCCCCAAGGACAAAGGCCAACTTGCCAAGTGCTTGAAATATGCCCGCGACGCGTCTGTTAAGGTGACCGCTTTAGGCCCAGGTCACTCTTTCCAGGGCTTAGGCTTTGGCTTTCCTGGTAATCTTGTCATCAACATGAAGGCTTTTGACTCGGTCAACTACGACCAGAATCAAAAGCTGTTAACTTTTGGAGGAGGGTCGCGTGTTGGTCCCGTCGCGAAGTACTTGTGGGATACAGCCGGAAGACACTTCCCTCATGTTCGTGCATCGAATGTAGGACTGACGGGGTCTAGTATTGGGTGTGGTTTCGGAACTACATCGCGATTGCTTGGCTGCCCCATGGACAATATTGTGTCTATCGAAGTCATGCTCTACGACGGGACTATCCTTGTAGCTACAGAAGGCTCAGATTTGCTATGGGCTGCGAAAGGTGCTGCCGCCTCTTATGGCATAGTTATTTCGATGACAACGAAAACCTTCAAACCTGTAAGTAGCATCCTGAGCTAACGGACATACACACTAATTGGCTTATAGAGATTCGCCCGAGCGATCAAGTTTATCATATCCCTAGGCGAAGTTGATGTGGACAACGCTGCTAGAGCTTTCATTTCAATCCAGAACTTCGGCACCAGCTCAGCTTGTACAGATGAATTTGCCTTTCGTTGGAGTCTGAAGAACTGGACGACCAAAGGCTATTTCTACGGTGATCCATCTACCTTCGACGAAGTGTTGAAACCTCTCATTGATGATCTCAGAGTTATCAGCCCTAAAACCGCTGTAGAGAAGGAGGAGCTTGGATTCTGGGACATGGAAATCGAAATATCTGGTATGGGGATGGACCGTCCTGACGGAGGCAATCTCAACCCCCTCGCATTTTACCTCCAATCTTTAGTCACAACCACCGATCACCCATTGACTGTGGATCAAGCTCGGATCTTGTTCAGCAATACGACCTCGAAGTTCCATCGCGAGGACATGACCAAGATGGGTTACATCGATCTTTGGGCAGGGGTGTCTCGTGACATCGCTGACGAAGATACTGGGTATCCGCATGGCAAGAATTTGTGGCTGATCCGATGGGATGCCGATTCCGTTGACAGCGATCATTTCCCCGCCGATGGAGTAGCGTATATGAAGGGGTTGATGCTACCATTCGAACAAGCGTTGATAGATGCCGGTGTGCCGCTTCGTGGGTTCGTCAATTATGCCGACACCGAGCTACCCCAGGATGAATTAGCTTCACGACTATACGGAGAGAACTACGACCGATTGAAGCGGATCAAAGCAGAGGTAGATCCTGAAGGACTGTTTACCAATAATCCCCAGGCCATTTCTACCACAGTGAAAGCAAACGTCATAAAGGACCAGGAACAAGCAGACTAGGGAATAGTCCAGAAGCATTTCAGGATGCTGATCCGAAACCGTCTACCAAAAACTACCCGCCATTGGTCATTTTTCTTTCACCGCGTGACAATGGTTAGCTTACTGACTCTCATCTGGCTTCTGGTTTGTTCGCATGAGATTCGGCATCCAATTGCCGATCTAGGGTTACATCCAGGTCCGAGCCTTGATCAGTTTAGGTGCAGGACTAGACTCCAACACCACGCCGATTAGCTTACCCCGCGGACTGGAAGAAGCGGGCGAATGAGGCTTGGCGTTGTTCAACACCATCCTAGAGCGAAAGTGTAGGCTTCGGAACATTAGTGAGAACATGCATTGTATCGAATTGGGCAGGTGAGTGCATTTCAGTAAATGTCGAGATGATGAGTGCACTGGACGATCTCAGATGCTGTGTTGCGATGAGTACATAAACCCTTGGCATTGATTACATTATTTCCAAGTTGTTCCAATCATTATCTTATTTTGTTCAAAGGCTCTGCTCTTTACATCTATCTTGCTCTTCCGGAGACTATACCGGGACCTGCACATGAAAATGTTTTTACACAGCGTCGTCGCTGCTGGCCTTGTCACCGCAAAGCTTGCTCTTGCCGGTCCGTGTGATGTCTACCAAACGGGCGGCACCCCTTGCATAGCCGCGCACAGCACCACCCGATCTCTGTATGATAGCTTCAATGGTGCACTCTACCAAGTCAAGCGCGCTTCAGATGGCTCTACCACCGATATCAAGCCTCTCGCAAAGGGTGGCGTGGCAGACGCTTCAGCCCAAGACTCTTTCTGTAGTGGTACAACCTGTCTTATCACCATCATTTACGATCAGTCCGGTCGTTCCAACCACTTGACTCAAGCTCCCCCTGGTGGGTTCAAGGGTCCAGAGGCTAACGGCTACGATAATCTGGCTAGTGCCGATGGTGCACCTGTTACCCTGAATGGCAAAAAGGCGTACGGTGTCTTCATCTCTCCTGGGACAGGATACCGTAACAACCATGTTAGTGGTTCAGCTACAGGTGACCAACCAGAGGGCATGTACGCTGTTCTTGATGGTACACACTATAACGGAGGATGTTGTTTCGATTACGGAAACGCAGAGACAAGCAGCACCGACACAGGTAATGGTCACATGGAAGCTATTTACTTCGGTGACAATACTATCTGGGGTTCTGGTGCTGGCAGTGGCCCTTGGCTAATGGCTGATCTTGAGAATGGTCTATTCTCAGGCAAGAGCCCCAAGAACAACCCTGCTGATCCCAGCATCAACTACAGATTCCTCAGTGCGATTGTGAAGGGCAAGCCTGGCACTTGGGCCCTACGTGGGGGTAATGCCGCTTCAGGTGGTTTGTCGACCTACTACAACGGCGCTTATCCCGACGGTGGTTACAGCCCAATGAAGAAAGAAGGTATGTCTACCAAATCACTCTGCGTTCACATCTCAAGCTGACCCGATGATTGCAAAGGCTCTATTATTCTAGGTATTGGTGGCGACAACAGTATCAGTGCGCAGGGAACCTTTTACGAGGGTGTCATGACTTCTGGATTCCCATCCGATGCAACCGAGAATGCCGTCCAAGCAAACATCGTTGCTGCGAAATACGCCACATCATCTTTAACAAGCGGCCCTGCTCTTACCGTCGGATCGTCAGTGTCACTCAAGGTTACTACATCTGGATACACCGATCGCTACCTCTCCCACAGCGGTTCAACCGTAAGCACACAGGTCGTCGCTAGTTCTAGCAGTGCCGCCCTCCGGAAGCAAGCCAGCTGGACAGTTCGCACCGGATTAGCCAACAGCGGCTGCGTATCATTTGAATCCAACGATACGCCTGGCAGCTTCATCCGACACTATGACTTTGTTCTGGTGGTTAACAAGAACGATGGAAGCAAGGCCTTCAAGGAAGACGCTACCTTCTGTCCCCAGAAAGGTCTCAACAACCAGGGAAATTCAATTCGATCATGGAACTATCCTACTCGTTACTTCAGACATTATGACAACGGCGGTTACGTAGCGTCTCAGGGTGGCGTGCATACCTTTGATGCCGCCACCAGTTTTGCAGATGATGTTAGCTTTGTGGTTGACAAGAGTCTAGCTTAGAGCAATTGAGTATCACGAAGAAAGGTTGCGGCTGTAAGGAGCCCGGATCAGAAATCTCAATACGATAGCCCTCTGAACAGACTTGTTGTAATATAATTCAGTTACTATATATATCCTATCTACTCCGACGACGTGTGTGCAAACTCAAGGGGCTTGGTCATAGCTGATTTCATAAACGGACTCCGAGCCCTGATCTCCTTGCCCCAAATAAAAACAGCAATAGGCGCCGCTGCCAGCACCAACGAGATGAAGCCCAGAAGGGAACTCGCCCAGTGGAAGCCAAGGTTTGTATACATGCTGCTTGAAGCAAGCGGCAAAAACGCAACTCCCAAGTTTTCGCCTAGAACCGTCGCTCCAATCGCGCTCCCAGCGTAATTACTGTAAGCATCTATCAAGTAGTTGGCAATACTCACAACAACAGCCTCGGTTCCCAAACCTACCAACATCAGCCCAAAAGCAGGTCCGACCCAAGTGACTGAAGGATAACTTGTCCAAGCATATACAAACATTCCGCCACTAACGCCAATGAAACCTCCGATAACAGCCACGTAAAGTCGAGCTTCGGGAATAGGCGTGCCGGGAGCTTCTTTGTTGCGCGACGCGGAAGCGTAATACCAGTTGTTGGTCACGATGCAGAGGCCAAAGCCAAGAACCTCTCCAATGACAATAGCGGCTTGCACATAACCAGCCTCTAGAGCGTTCCATCCGTAAAGCTCAGCAAACACCTGTTCCACCGACTGTGTGAAGAGGTAGATCACTCCCAGACTGAAAGAAGTCCAGACGGTAGAGATAAAGACAACTGACTCTGTACAGAGCATGTACAGAGGTCGCTGAATGCTCATCCAGATATCGTGAATCATAGACTCTGAGTCAAGTTCCTTTTGACTATAGGCATTCTGTCCTTTCTTTCTCAACTTCCTGGCTCGTGCAGTCAATATCGCGGAACCTCTGGTCTCCGCCAACGCCAAGATAAAAATTGGGAAGAAAGCACCTGTCCAGATAAGTTCGATGTATCCTATCCATCGCCAGGAGAGGAACTGGAAGATGGCAGCTCCAATCACTGGTCCTAGACTACTTGAGTTGAGGTAGATCATGATATATAGCCCAGTGGGAATTGTTCGCTCCCTGTCAGTAGCAAAGACATTGCCGATGATCCCAGCTACCGCATTTGCAAGAATGGTGCAGCAGCCACCGCTGAAAAAGCGTGTGATGATAAGTGTTTCGTAGTTTGTCGCTATTCCAACAGGAATGAGAAAGCAAAGGAATACCGTGTAGACCGATAGAAACACAATCCGCATGCCGAAATCCTCCATGATGGGTAGCAATACCAGAGAAAACATTGCACCACCAAGACCCCAGGACGTAACTGGCCAATATGAGTGTGGAAAGTTTGCATCGCTCACGCTAAAATCTTCGCCAATGGCTTCGTGAGCCGTGGTGATGATTGTGCCGTTCATCATCGATATGAAGGTCGCGAAGAGACCCAGGCCGACAGCGAACCATTTTTTACCCAGGGACCAGTTGTATGGGTTATCAGGATCGTCGTGTCCGTTCCATTGTACAACATAGGGTTGGTCTAAGTGGTACAGCGTGTCTTAGCATAGATGAAATGGGTGATAAAGATTCTGGTCTAGATCAGTGCATACCTAACGGAGACTCATTGGCCTGTGTTCGGGCCGAAGCCGGACTAGTTTCAGCGAACATTATCTCACGAATCGAACTGCCAAGTGAAACTTCTGTATGCTGAGACTCAGTCACAGATCATGGAGGGAGGTAGGTTTGGAGATGCCAAGTTGAGTGGAAGCAGCCAAGACATGAAGCCAAGAGATGAAGGACCAAGAGATGGAAAATCAATGGAGACCTCTCCATGACTTCATGCTCGCCAACATGAACCGAACCCGAGATCCACTTAGAAAATTTCCTCTTAATTTCCAGACCCTCGTGTCAGAACCATTACCTCATGCTAACTCAAACTAACCGTTCACAGCCAATGATAGGTTCTCGGCTAGAGCATGTTTACTGTCACGCTAGTCCTGGAACAAGCCAAAGAAGCCGAGCGCAGGGGGATCGGTGAGTTTTGACGGTCTCGGAATAGCGCGATGAAATACATCAGCAAGACAATAACTGAGCCAGAGGAAGTTGAAGAAAAACGTTGACCGCACAAGTGCAATCAAATGGCCACATTGAGCGATGACCAGAGTTTGAGCTTGCTCCTTGACTTTTTGGTACCGCATTATTGTCAGCGTTATCAAAGCTCACGTTTCGACGTAAATCCTTATCCCAACAGAGAAAGATATCATGGCATGCTGTTACGCAGACAGAGCCAAATCCAGATAATGCCAGGTCTAACTCGGAAGTCACGTGAACTGCAATCCAAAATTCGAAAAAAAACATTACAATCGACCATCGAAGTTCATTGATAAGAAGAAATGGTCAAGAACCTGACGATGGCAGCAGGTTACTAAGTTTTCTAGGGTAGGCAGGCCTGTTATATGCAGTTAATGCGTGAACCCCTCATTCTACGCCACCACCAACAGTGCCTAATGCTTCTGGATCTTTTCGTAAATGTCACTTCAACTATTGTGCTGGACTGCCGTAGGATCTTGCCTATGGCATCTATTTGTACATGCTAAGAATGGTGGTCAAATCTGTAACATAAACATCTTCGAAATTGACACCAGATTGTGGTCGGCCCTCCTGTATTCACGGTTCTATGCAGGAAGAAAATACTGGCCAAGCTATCTGCTGTTATCCATACTGTCACATCGACAATAAGCCTCTGTATCAGTTTCCGACGATCGAAAGACAAGTTTTTGTGAAAAAAACCCTTGATGGTCGACCAGGCAGATGCGTTTGCTGCAGAATGTTGGAGCTGTGCCTCGTAAGCAAGGCCAGAACCGGGCACGTCAACAATTCCAATTGCATCAAGATTGCACATGGATTTCTGTGACTTGCTGGTCCGACAGGTTATTGCAATAACCGATGTCGATCGAGACCAATTAGCCTCGTTCCCTTCATAGCTAGGCTACAGATACCGGTTTCTGCTCGCTACGTAGATGACAATATTGGGGGCCATACTAAAGTAGAAATGCTCAGCCATGCCAAGAATAGAGCTGAATTTTGATAGGGCCACAGTCACGAATCATAAGCTGAGGGCTGTAGCCGTGGTGATATTCATGTATGTAAGACGGAGAAGAGCAAGGTTGTCAAATAATAAATATTCATCACTCTCTTCTCATTTCTGCCATTCAACCTTGATCTGACATATGCTGACAACCGCCTTTTTGATAAAACCAGACATACCACATCTCAGAAGTGGTATATAGAGATGCCAACTGCCAGAACTAACTTAGGGCCTCTCACGACCATTTGGACGTATCCAAATTCATGTACCACCCCTGTCCTATCTTGTTCTACCTGTGACAAAGCTTGGGAAGCCCAAATATGCGGCGATAATACGGCAAACACTGTGAGTCTACTCCGAAGCATTGTCAGCAAATTCTTACAAGCCTTCGAAGCAAGGTGTGCTTGATAACACAGAGTGTTGGCCTCCGCGAGAGTCCGACGTAACTGGAGGGAATGCTGTCAATGGCTGGGGGTTCTACTCCCCCGCTTACAACTGTCCACAGGGGTATACTCCAGCGTGCAGCGCGACTGGCCCAGACATAAACGACTTCGAGTTCCAGTTTTCGATACAAAGTGACGAAACTGTAAGAGGTTGTTGTCCAATGTAAGAATCCCTTTGCGCATGAACCAGGTGTCGCAACTAATAAGGGCAGTGGGTATACGTGTAATCAACCTGGAGGCCCGCAGACCTGTATCAGCAAAATAAGGAGCGACTCTCTACAAGTTGCTTCGTGTTCCACAAAAAACACTCTTCTCAGTACAATCGATCTACCGGAAACATTTAGAGAAGGCAAAAACACTGTCACACTCAACCGTGTGACGCTTTTTGCGCCGATGTTCCAGCTGAACTGGAAAAGCACAGATCGATCTCTGTTCACAGCCACAGCCACTGCAACATCCAGAGTTACCTCGGGCTCGGGATCGCATTCATCAGGAGGTCTATCCACTGGCGCCCAGGCCGGGATCGGTGTTGGAGCAGGTATCATCGGTCTTGGCGTCATTGGAGCGGCTTTTTACCTCTGGCGTCGAAGGACGAAGTCAAAGTCCATAGCTAGACTGGATGCAATGGGACAAAGTACGACGGAGCAGAAGCCAACTGGGGGCCTGGCGATGTCAAACAGTCCCTCTTCTCCTTACTATCAACCTGCTGAGCTTGATGGGCATACAAGACACGAGATGTGAAACCTGTTCCGGGAGAGGTTTCAGAAACAGGCAGTCATATGAATAGTACTGGTATAACTGATGATGAACCGATTCTGTTTTCTCGAAATATGATGTAACTAGCCTGCTCACTCACCTGTACAATTATCCAACCCTAGACTCCTCAGCCATTTTTGGTAGGAGTTCATCGATTCCTATTATTAAATCCTGGCCTTCGGGTCCATGTTTGCAGCCGCAGCAGGACAAGACTCACCCACACCCGAGACTACCTGGCCATTGGCAGTGTAACAGTACACATCCTCATATACTCCCGCTAATCCTGCTGGCGGTGTAGCCAGAATCTGGTGATAGAGTGTGACTTCACCGACAGCCATCTTTGGATCCGCAAACGACTCATTGAAGTAGACAGTATTGCGTTGACATTTTCCGTTGTTGAGAAGCTGGGGGATGTTGATCAGCGAATGGAATGTATGGGCAGTGTAAGGTGATGCGTTGGTGAGCTTGAACAAGATATCGAAAGCTTCAGCGTAAACACCTGGCCCAGAGATGGTGTTTGGAAGAAGAAATGGCTTGACTTGTGTACTGTAGAGTCCGTTGGGAAGAGACTTTGCTGCTGACACATCAGGCGCGAACGTTGCAGGAAAGATTGTCGTGCCTTCAAAAGGCGACACGCTTGAAGCTATACTGGGAACAAGTGCCTGAAGGGCTTGGCCAGCTGTGCCACCAATGTAGTAGTTGACAGGAGCGCCAATTGGAGTTTTTCCGTCTTTTGTGACGTCGACATAGGGTACGATCAGAGAGCCTTGCATGAGGGAGTCGATCTGTAGAGGGACGAGGTTCAGGGCAGTCATCCGGATATCATTATCGTAGCCGGATTGGACAATGAGTGGATGCTTGCCGGAGGGGAACGAAGGTAGAATACTGGTATCAATCGGAAGAGGGTCATATCCTGTAATGGTCCTAACAAGGCCTTTGTTGATCGGAACAATGCAATAGGCTGTGTTTATTAGTGAGGGGGTCATGACACTTGACATGCCAAGTTGTTACATACTGATGTTGGCTGACATTGTCCTGTTAGCGGGATTGTATCTGGCCAAGGTATTTGGGCCAGCCTGGGCGCTCCCGAGGGAGACCAGAGCGCTTAGTGTCGCAGAGATGTGCGAGATCTTCATTGTTGGTAATTCGATCAGGGTGCTTAGGTGTGCCACTTGGGCAGTCAAGGGCGGACTCACGACGTATATAAACTTCCTTAGTTTTTGATACCGACATAACTGAACGCGAGCTGCAATGCGGAAAGAGACTGGTCGGGGTGGAGAGGGAGGTCCGGGACCCATCCTCTCAGCTCAAATTCAGGTGGGTAATAACGATCTACACCAAGATCGAGATTGGAATCTCGGACATTTTGCGCCACTGTCCCAGATCTTGACCCAGCCAAAAATCGTAGAATTATCTCCTTGCATATGAGCTGAATATCTGATAAGGGGAGCAAGATCTTGTGACTGCATTTCACTCACCGGCTGTGCTGTGGCGTGAGAGGGCACGCGGAACATGCTAGAAGTCAACCTCGCGCAGAAACCTCAGAGGCTGGGATCTTTCACTGACTGAGACATATGACTGCCGGATGTCTTGGAGTACGGATCATTAGATCCGTTTGTACGACCGGGAGTCTAGACAAAACAGAAGATGATCATCCGCATAGCAATATTAATGCCTAGTGGTCAGCTAAAGACGCTCGCTTAACATATCATGCTCAACAGGCCAAGGCCGCGGTCGATAGAACTAGCGCTATATCGGAAAGACCAACATCCGTGTGTGAACGTCCATGCTTTTGTCGATCTTGAAGGGCCGTCGCCCCGCTCGCACAGAGATAGCTGGCAGTAGACAAAGCCAAGAGGTAAGCACGACGGTTACGGAGAAGTGGTTCTACCGATCAAATCCAGGTAGTAAGCTCTAAGACCATTAAAGAATGGCAACATGATGACAGATGGGATAGCAAGAATATCCTGTTGAGGTACGCATCTATTGTGGTCTAACACATGTCATGTCGAGATACCTAATCATACAGCTTAGGACCCTCAGCTGCTATAGTGATATAGAACAATTTAGTCTGGCCGGTAACAATCATCCTCCCCTTTCCTGCAAATTGGAAGTTCGCAGCTGTAGTCCCCGTGTAGATTTTGCCAATGAGCTTGCCAGATGAGTTCCAGACATGAACACCATCGCCGCAGCCGGCGTAGACACGGCCATTGGAATCAGTATGGACACCTGCAATGATCAGTCAAAGTACAGCAATAGGACGCCTGGAGTGACTCACCGTCAGGAATGGATGAGGCGACATATGCAAAAGTCTTGCGGTTTTCAAGGGTGCCATCCTCATTCACGTCAAAGGAATAGACAGAAGCGGGAGACGAAAGGTTGCGACCGTAAAAGCCCAGGGCGATCCCGGTGTCTGTGACATAAACGCGCTTACCGTCGGGAGCGAAGCCGAGACCTGGTTTCATGAGTATCTTGTCACTTCTCAAGTCTAATGAGACATACCATTGGGAAGAGTGAAGTCGTCAGCAACAACAGTCACAGCGCCGGTATCAAAGTTGTAACGGTAGACTTGGTTTCGCAGACCAGGAACAGGGCGGAAGTCCTGGAGATACCCGTAGAGAGTATCGGTGAAGTACAAATCACCGTTCCTGGGATTGATTCCGACATCATTAAGGGAGTTGAACTGGCGTCCGAAGTAGTTGTTGAGGAGCACTATTCGATGTTAGCCAAAAATGCTGGTGTAAGGGAGTAGAAGGTTGACTTTTCCAGACTTACCAGTGGTGTTGTAAGGAGGCAGAGGGTTCATGCGGAACAGCGATGAAGGAATTTCATCACCCTGACCTTCACCTGCAAAGATAATGTCTCCCTTGTAATAGGTTCCGCCTGTGATTTCAAGTCAGCACCTATGAATGCAATATTGTTCTGAAATCTTACCATTGGGATTGATGACCTGAGGATTGGAATCAACGACCGTCACCTGAACCTCATCCTTGTCACCTTTGCGAACAGCATCTGCCTCTCTGAGAGAGATCTTCTGGATGATGGATGACTTTTTCAGGCCGGTTCCAGCAGCAGGGGCTCCAGCATTCTGGACGAAAAAGACCTCTTCAGTGGGAGGATACCATACCACAGCCTCGTGAAAGATGGGATCTGTGTTTGAGGTGGCGATGAGAGTCACAGAAGGGTCATTTCCAATGACATCATAAAACTCTTCATCGTAAACATGGAATGGTTTCTCTCGAAGTGATTTCTCCGTCACACCGGGCCAAGTAAACACCTTGTGCCAAGATTAGTGAGGACCGAGCGCAGCAAAAACACAAAGAAACATACCAGTGTGTCGTTGGCCACAGAAGGAGGTGGCACATCCTTCAGAACATTGAATGACTTTTGATTAATGATCTGAGCAGTAGCGGGGAGTTTGGCAGCTGTCACACCCCACACAGAAGCAAAAGCCCCAACGGCAAGTAAAGAGAGAGCAGAGGGCATGACGAATAAATTAGTGGGTGTGGAAGGGACGGAGCTGGGCTGCAGGTTGGTGCAAAGGTGATATTTAATAGGGGGTAACGATCTGGACTCGGTTCAATAGAACCTGATTACCTCCGCTCTTACCACTAGAAACAAGAATTGGAAGCACGAGGACTTGGGCAAACGAGGGATTAACCATCGAATCGATATTGAGAGGGGTAGGGATCTGCCGGAGCTTGCGCCTAGCTTGTCCAAGGCCCGCAGACTTGAGCTTGAGCTAGTGTGGACCGTCTTCCACGGGCTTATCGTCGTTAACCGCCAAAATACAGCTAGACCATCGATCAGTGACCTAGTGGAATCAAGAAAGGTCAACGCGAGACTTAGTCACTGAGAGACTATGGGCCCAAGTGATACTCTTGGACAGAAATTATCTGTCAGAACAGAAATAGATACCTGGTGTAGGTTGGGAACAGCTGTAGGGGATGGATGTGGGGCAGTCGACACAAATAGAGTTTACAGCCTTGTCCTAACAACCTTGTTCACAACCAATGCCGATGTTCTCTGCGTTGGCAACCAGCAATAACTTACGATATAAGGAACTTCCAGATGACGTGGGGATTTGAGGACGTTCCATCCGGCGGCACAGTCGCCCTGGTAATCATGCAAAGTTAGCGATTTCGGATGATAAAGCAAAGATAGAGCCGCGCAACCCCTGTCTTCAGCTCTGAGTGCCAAGGACCAACACGAAGCAACCAGCTGCACGTCTTGTTGGCTACATGACATGGACAACTAACCGAAGGATATTGACACATCCAAGACAGTTTCCACGACAACTTACGCCGCTGATCAAGGGTCATGCCGATTAGAGTTTACCACCACTCGGTCAAATCCAGGAACCACATCATGCTAAAGACATTTCGTGGCTTGACGGTGATACCGGTAGATGTTACGCCCTACTTGATTGAGCAGGTGCGATTTTTGAAGTGTGACAGGACGTTGCGCGGAACGCTGGCTGCAGTTTCCGTAACACGGCAGTCAGTCTTGGGACTTGACGTTGTCGAGATTGCCGATCGCTTCCCTTCCGAAAGGGTTGTATGTCAAAAGTCTGGGGAATTGGGATATTCTACCAGACCTTTGGGTTCAGGACCGATAACGTGGTATTCGCTTACGCATCGCCTGTTCTCCGGTGACAGCTCATGTAATTTGAGCGGCCCCCTAGAGCTGCATTGACTGTAAGGGAAGGGATCGACACGACCTACCTCGTTGAGAATTAGACTTTAGGTTCGATGTCTCTACCGATGTTGGTTGGCAAAAGTCCCACCACCAGCTGAACAAGACGTGTTGAACTGTCAATTGCATGAAAGTTGGAACCTGAGACCGCCACCAAATGAAGTGAAAAAGTGAGAAGGAAGTGTGCCAGTAATATGTTTAAAGACGTCCTGGAAACGTTGCGGTATGTCTGCGAGGTCCACGTTTCCCGAGAACTTTGTTCACCAGAGCCACAGCCAAAAGCTGTTTGAAAGCCATATCTTACCTTACCACTCCTTTCCAGTTTTCTCTCATTTTTGTTGCTCATCAGACCTTCTACCTCATCCATAAATTCACACGAAATGCCACACCCCTCACCATGGCCGAAGTCAGCACCAAGAGCGGAAGCGTCGCAAATGTGATTGCCGTCTTCATTAGCATCGCGTTCTACAATGTCCTGGAACTCAATGCCTACATCTTCAGCAACTTCAAGAAGCGTAGCGGGCTATACTTTTGGAGTTTTGTCATCGCAACTTGGGGCATCGCTTTTAATGGCACTGGGTATCTAATCATGCACCTGACGTTATCTGCGCAGCGCTATGTTTACTCTACACTTATCCTCATCGGCTGGTGTACCATGATCAGCGGCCAGTCTGTTGTTCTGTATTCCCGGTTACATATCGTGATGCATAACCAGCGTCGACTAAGAATGGTCTTGATCATGATCATCTTCAACGCTATCTGGCTACACCTTCCCATTATTATATTAGTTTATGGCACCGGCTCGTCCAATCCAGAACCTTTCCAAAAACCGTACGAGGTCTTTGAAAAGATCCAACTTAGTGTTTTCTTTGTGCAGGAGATTATTATCTCCGGACTCTATGTTTGGGAGACCACCAAGCATCTTCGACTGGAGAAGAGCGTTGGCAACACCAAAACCAAGATTGTGTTGAACCACCTTATTGTGGTCAACATTCTCGTCGTTATCCTTGACGTTTCAATCCTTGCACTAGAGTTTGCAAATCTCTTCGATATACAGACTGCCTGGAAGCCGCTTGTCTACAGTGTGAAGCTCAAGCTCGAATTTAGCATCCTCAATCGTCTTGTCGACTTGACAAGTGGGCGAGACGAGAGCTCCTACGGGCGCAGTCACGGTGTAACGCACACTGACGACATTGGCCTGGAGACGCTGAGTCACGACAGGAGAAAGCAATTCTCTGGGGCCCATGGGACACTGACAGGAGACTATGAAGTCCGAGTAGGAAAGGGTGATGATAATCATCGCATGTTCGGCAACGAGTCAGATCTGGTCAAGACGACCGAGATAAGAGTTCACAGTGAGCGATATCCAGGTCATGGTGGTGACGAAAGAGGGAGTACGGATGAAGGAGGATCGGGATCTCCAGGGGGGATGCAGCATATACCAAGGGGTAGTGCATCATCTGTGTCTTCAGAAATTCAGTTTGCGAGATACGGTAATTGATAGTTGAAAAACGAGTTAGACGGTCTTAACATGGCACATACCTTCGAGTCTCAAAATAGCTCACTCCATCAAGCCCTATCCCAAAACTTCGCAATGAACGTTTCCACATCCTTCCACAAGGTATCCGGCTCTTCGAGTGCAGCGAAGTGGCCACCCCTGTCATGCATCTGATACCAGCTGATTTGCCCCGTTTCCTTGATCCACCTCTCGGGAGCAGTGACCAGCTCCTTCTTAAAAGCCGAATGCCCAAGAGGAACTTTGAGGATCTTCCAGGCATTCATCATGAGTTCATGGTCTTCCAGTGCCGTGCGGTGTAGGTAGATGGATGTCGGATAGCAGCCGGAGAACCACCATAAGGCAATATTGGTGAGGATTAGGTCGTCATCTGGTGTTTTATCAGTCCACCTCATCATCTTATCCCCAATCCAAGCGAGAAGAGCAACGGGATTACTAGCGAAGAGGTAACCCGCCGTGGCTGGCTTGGTCCCATCGAGTTGAATGAAGGCTGTTTCCTTCTTACTAAACTCGGCCATTCTTGCGAAAGCAGCTACTTCATCAGCGCTGTATAAACCAGATTTCATGTCAACCTCGACATTCTCTCCAGCGGGAGGCGGGACGTTCAACATGTTCATGTGTACAAGCTTGCATCCTGGGTCAATGTTGGCGATGACGGGTGCCGTCCAACCTCCAAGATCGCCACCCTGTGCCACATAACCCGTCTCTCCAAAGCCTAGGGTATGCATCATCTTTGACATGAGGCGCGCATTGTCAAAGTGTGAGAATTCCTTGTCAAGGGGCGGTGTGTCAGAGAATGGGAAGCCAATATGATGCGGGACGATGATGTGATAAGGCAGAGCCTCGGCATTGTATTGAGATTGGAGCTTCTGGAGGATGGGGAAATACTCTACTACAGAGCCTGGCCAGCCATGCAGAAATAGAATAGGGATGGCGGAGGGTCTCTTGGAGAACAGAGCAAAGAAGTTGATCGCGTAGTCCTTAGAGTCGTCGTCAGTAACGTTGATGGTGAACTGCGGGATGGAATTGAGAGTAGACTCCCATCTTTTCCAGTCGTATTCGTTGGACCAGTAATTGACCAGCTTCAGAAGGGTATCACGTGGAAGGCCAAAAGCACCATCTTCACGAGTGTTCCAAAGATTCGGCTCTGGAATCGGGGACAGCTTGAGAAGCGTTTTCAGTCTTTGAATTTGGTCGTCAGAAATGGAAATGGTGGAGGGCATGAGATTTGCTGACGTGGGGACCTGGTGAGGAGGCGTACCAAAAGGTTTGGAAGTCATGGTAGATTATGTTTGAAAGGTGATTGTAGTTGAGGATAGGAAGGCAATGAATATCGAAATAGTTGATCTATTATTGTCTTGGCCTTTTATATGCATCTCAGCATAAACGCTCATCTTGCCGCCTGGAGAACCCTGCATGGGTACAACGAGAAGGATCGTCCGAGTTCTAGAGGCTTCCAGAAGTTACCCAGGTCTAACTGCATCAGGTGCAATGTACCGCTGGCTTTCCCACTGACCATTGAATTTATTACTCAGCAATGCTTTCAAAAGAGATCATCGATTCGGAGTTTTTAATTATCAGCTGCCATTAAACACAAGTCCACGCATTGATAATGGAGGTGTGCCCGCCTCGCTGTCACTAATCGGGCCGCATCTCAAGTTACTTGTTTCCCGCTGGTGATGTTTCCTTAGGTATCGAGACTCCGAGTATGCAATAACAAATCCTAAAACAGATTTCGGTAGGCCGTTGCCACTTTGATAGATGAGTATTTCGGCAGTTAGTACCCTCGGTGCAGAAGACTACAAGTCGCAAAGGACTCATCTTTGGCATATAAAAATTGTCGATCTTTGATTTCTAGAAGTAACGCCTTAGACTAATTTCTTTTATCTTCTCAGTTCATTCATTATTGACCAGTCGTTTATATTGCCTATTTCGTTGGAGTGTGATAGGAAGTCTCATAGATCGATGGGGCGGTGTTAGCTATGGAAGGGGGCTGGATATTGGAAGGCGATTTCTTTGTTTCGAAAAAAGGCCGGGAACTCCACGCTTTATTGAAGTGAGTGGAAGGTGATAGGTCGCTTACCACAGACAAGTATCAGTCTTTCGGGGAGTAGGGCTTCCTGGATAGTCCAAACTCATCTGATCCAAGGACGAGCTAGAAACTCTCGAAGGGTTTTGTTGCGATGATTGAGTCCAAAACTCACGCCTCTTACATATAAGTGTACACCAAGCCGTATCACTGTTCACTCCTTTTTGGGAGCATCTACCCAGATACTACCCAGATAATAACCGGCCGCAGCCCACTTAGATGACCTAGGGCGGCAATACTATTCTTTATTACTTACACTTGATGGCAATTACGGTGCAGTATATCCGCTGGAGTGGACCTTTCGCCTCAAACATACGACAGCACTGTAAAGAAGGGATGCGTGTCCAGATCAACGACACACATGGTTGCAGTCAAGGGCTCGTCTTTCCCGTCGGGAAGTTTAATAGGTCTAGCACACGAATTGCCGAAGGGGAAGTAAAGGAAAGGTTTCTGTACAAATATACCCTTGATTGTCCGGGATAGGCTGATCTTCCTCCGAGTCGAAGTAATCAGAGTTCATGAGGTGACGAGACGGGTTCAGTCGCGAGGGTAAGGGTGTAAGCGTGATTCCGCTTTAGGAACTTTCTTCTGCATTATCTACGACGCTATTGTGTAGAAGCTGCGATTCCACTCGCGGCCACGCCTTATGATCTCGATGGACAGTTCAAAGAAGGCTTTCGGAGACGTTAGGTTAAGCGAGTTCTTGGTTTCAATTGCCAGACTATTAGGTTGATGTAGATGGCAACAGTCTGCTATACCCCGCATGTTGTTGATGAGTCTTTAGTTATGTGACACTGTGTATAGCATGATCTGATCATCATTTGCATCAGACTCTCGGTCTATTTCCAGTGGGGTGAACGGGGACATTGTCGTGCCAAACGTCTTTGTTAGACCAGCTAGGTTTTCAAGACATAAGTCTTTATAGTCCTAAGCAATACCACATATACAATAAGGTCACACTCAACATATAGCGAAACTACTCTGGCTTGTTGCCCATACATTGCAACATCCGGACACTATGTAGGATCGAAATGGTGCGAGATTTACACGCGAGGATTGTCAACCGATGATACACGCAAATCTCAACCTCTGAACGAAATCCAAGCATGCCATGATTGATTGAAACAATTACCTATACGGATTACGAGCATGATCGAAATCTTTTTGGGGGAGCTGCAGCGTGGCATTGTAGGGCGACTCACCATTCTATAAATGGGCCTAGACATGCCTCGAGCTGGAAGCCTTAATGAATCATGGTGTGGATATATGTATTGCTTTGCTTGTATCTGCTTGATGCCCTAGAATAAGATCACAACGATGGGCAAGAACCACCAAGCCACTCATTTGATATCCATGACGCGGCCCCTGGAATGGACTTTTTAACCCTCGTGATAGTTCGCATTGCTTCCGCGCTGATAGGCTAGTTCGGAGAAAGGATCCTGACTGCATGGTCCCTTTCGGGGATATCGCCCACAGACATGTTGCAATTGAACGACTCCAATGTTTCATAAACTTGTGGTGGTAACAAATCATCGGGCTTGGCATCATGATCTGGGTACAACTGTTATCGTCTCAACCGAGATCGACAACTCGACCATATCTACCAAGCAGCACCACTGTGAGGGCAGAAGTATTGTTAGTTGGAATTGATATATATAACATCTCTCTTCCTTGATATCTTGACTCGGGTTTGGCACCCTCCATTACCTACCTGTGTCGACTCGAACCATCAAGACGTCTATGTCTTGCTGATCATGTCGCAACGACCATAAGACTCCCACATCAACCGCCTCCTACCCTCACTTATTGAAGAGGTCTCTATGACAGGTCCTGAAAGGGTGCATTATTCCATCACAAAGGCATAATTTCACGCCGACGGATTCCAAGATATCACGACTGCATAGCTCGCCCGAGGCGTGAGTCGCTGTGTATAGCAAATAAAAACGCCTATCGGTAGCGGCGAAGAACTTCCAACACTCGCATCCATCGGGCCGCTAAATTCCATGTGCGCCATCCTGGCTCTTGCTTCGGTCGAGTAAGGATACTAACTTCTGCTACTATCACCAGAAAACACACCCAAGGCAACTCTTGCGCTACTGCAGCACAAAAACTGCCGAATCATTCGACTTCCACCTGAATTTTCATTGCCTGTTGTTGGTGAGTAAGTCGAGAAAGACAGACTTGGTGTCCTTGGAGTTCCTCCGTTCGATTTGGCTGGAAAATGGGGTTTTTGAGCTTACACCTTCAACCAAACCTTTGAGGAAGCAAGATCGGACCCGTTCATGGTACCGCAAATATCGGGCTCGTGAGGCATGCCAAAGCCGATAATAATTACCCACAGAATAAATGTAGCGAATGGCTCATACCTGGAGCTGCCATCTATAGCTCATCCGTCTAGACGTAAAGGGTGCCGAATGTACCTATCCTTTCCCGTTTGCCACTCAGTGGGACTGACAAATCTACTACCGGGATGCATTTACGCCAACTACACTGCTTTGCTTATACCATCGCCCCCTAAGCTCTCTATCATCAATAGTATTCACGTGCATGGCGATATACGAGGGAGCATCGTTCCTTCGATGATGCCTACAGATCCCACAAGAACCATGGTCATCTTTCCAATCTTAGTAGACTTGATCTGGCTAGGTATGGAGATGGACCACTCCCAACAACAGTAGGCGATGCGATCAGCTCAAAAACATGACCTTTTAACGTCATGTGAATCACACAATGCAGGCCTCTGCCATCTCAGCTCTGCGATTCGGAGGACTGGACTTATCTGAACTTGACTTCTGCTCCTGAGGCAGAGTTCCGGCATGTTACTGATGGCCTTTACGAGCACTTCGTTGTTCGTAACTCAAAGACTACCAAGTATCAGGCTATATTCGGAACATTTCCTGATACCGATTAGTGGCCCATGAGAGATCTATATCCTAACTAGGAGGAGCACTAGTTGTACAAAGGTCTTTCCCTGGGCATAATTGTAGTTGCAATGGCTCAAAAGATCAATCCCGTACCTGTCCAGGAGATCATCAATGCTGATCTTGCCATGAATGCAGCACTGATAATTGGTACTGACCGTCCGGAACCTGGCCTGCTGGTAGAAGCAGTCATGCCATCTACGAACGCAGCGTAGCGTGTAAGGCTAATAAGTAATATTTCGGGCTCCGCAGAGATAGCCAATGAATGTTTTCCAGGCATATAGTTAAAGCTCCATCGCGACCTGGTCATCTTGGCGTCCCTTGAGAAACCAATGCTAAGAACTGCAAAAGAGTAAGAGCAGCGCAATTTTGCCTCGGATGCTTATGTTCCCGAGCTTAATACGTTATATGAAGCTCGCAATTCTTCAAAATTAGGACCATACCAAAAGTTGCCACACGCAGAGCCTCGGATGTAGGTGGAATCTTAGTCGTAGCTTCAGTCAAACACAGGTCAGGTTGTTTGCTAATCTCAACGCCACATCAGAACTGCCTAGGTTCATGCTTCTTGATGACTTGGTGCACCAGCTCATTCTTTCGCCATGGTAACGTTCATCCTATTGTCTATCGCCGGGACCCTCTGCCTTTGAGTTTTAGCTGTATCCAAAACTGGTGTTTGCTCAAGCGGACTGGAAACCAATATTGCCGAGTACTTGCCAAACACTACGGCAAAGAGTGTAGAAGAGTGCCATTGGAATAAGTGCTAATCGAGGGTGAACGTTGCGGCAGACAGCTGTCCGCCGTATAGGTTAATAAGGGGTTCATTTCTCAGTGAGGATTGGACCTCGGGATCTTCAGCTTGAAACAGTCTCATGATGAAAGTGAAGTAATAGAGTTATCCTTCACGCTGTACTGCCATTATGGGTGTGCATGACTGCGCGGAGTTTCAAAGCATATCGTCGCCTCGATGGCTCAGTGGTAGAGCGTGTCACTAGTAATGACAAGGTCCACGGTTCGATCCCGTGTCGAGGCA